>JALHBX010000003.1:0-35479 GCA_024340025.1 Tolypocladium tundrense
CGAGGAAGCAAACGTTCCCGCACGAGGAAGCAAACGTTCCCGCACGAGGAAGCAAACGTTCCCGCACGAGGAAGCAAACAACATCAAAATCTTGGACCGAATGGACATCTAGAAGCCCCGACCCCAGCTCGGCGCCCGCGAAGTGTCCGCCTTCTGCCCCGTCGCCCTGTTCAAACAACCATAGTGCACCACCGTATTGTCCGGCAGCACGGCAACCACGCTCCCGCCGATCCTCATCCCGCCCCCGAGTTTCTTGTGGCAAACAACGCAGTGCCGCTCATCAGTAATGGTGACGTGCCTGTTGCGTCCGCCCTGCCCGCTCGCCACGTCATCGCCGAGGTGCAGGCGAGCCGCGATGGAGATGCCCTCTGCCTTGCGCAGGCCGGCGACGATTCGGGACTCGTTGACCAGGCTGTTGGCTGAGCGTATGCGCCCGCGGAAGTACGCCTCGAGGGCGCCGACGGGAAGATCGTCTGGGATCAGGCCCAGCGTGGACGTGGCCGGGAGTCGGGAGCCGTGCTTGGACAGGAGATCCAGCGCTGGTTCAAGCTGTGGCTTGTGGGCGGGCGGCGGTTTCAGATACAGCGAAAGCAGAGTGTGGTATATCGACTTTGTCGGATCATCCGAATCAGAAGATTGGTCATCTGTCTGTGTTTGCGGCGACGACGACGTGGTCTCTTGTGATTTGTGCACGCGGTTGCAGTATCTGCTCGCGTTAGACTCTTGTTCAATCTCGTGACTGGAGGGAGGCATACTCCTCGGCTTTGCCATAATCCCGCATGCTAAACACGTAAATCTCCAAGGCCTGTCGGTGCTGTCCCATGTTGCTCAGGACCACCGCTTGGGCTTCGTAAAAAGCAGGTTCTGAGAAAAGTCAGCGACTCAAACTCCGGTTCAATTCCAAGGCTCTCCTACCATCTTTGGGTATCAGTCCAAACGCCCTCATCAAGCCGTACACCTGCCGCGAATCCCGCAGAAACCCGACAAACTTGTCCATGAGATCGTTCCACTCCTCTCCTTTGGGCATGCTACCGAGGTTCCTCACGTACAACTCCACCAGACGGTTGTGAAAGTCCGCCGTCATGTCGTCAAGCTCGTTGATGATGTGCTCCAAGTACCGCCTCTCCAGCTTCGCATCTACGCTCTGGAGGAAAGAGACGATCCTGTCGCGAGGCAGTGTCTCGGCGTTCTCCGTGTCGCCGGTGAATATCTCCATGGCATAGTCGGGGTTGGCCCTCAGCGTCCAGTCGGCGTGCTCGAGTATGAGATCAATCTCGGAAGGCGGAAGGTTCTGGAGATACTGTATGGTACGGTCCGGCCCGTGCAGAGTGGGAGCCGCCTCATCGGGCTTCGTCGCCGACCCGAACTTATGGAGTAGACCCAGAGCCTCTTTGTGCAGCTTTTTGCCGTAGAAGAAGTCGACCAGCTCGGTGTATCTGTTGTGCTCCAAGAGCCTCTCGTTGACCACTTCTGGATCGCAAAAGTTTGGTATTCGGAAAAGAGAGCCAGCCAGCGACGGCTGCGAGAACATGTACGCGCGGAACAGTGCCGTATCAACCAGCCGAAAGGTGTTTCGGAGCTCCTCTTCGAGCTTCTGCTCCGACTCGCTTTGCGTCGTCCGAAGGAATCTTTCCGCAGCGTCTTCGGCCGATCCCTGATTGTCCGTCCGAGGCTTCAGCTTGCCAGTCACCGGATCGATGACTCGTTGAAGCCGCGCGCGGGTTCCGGCAAGGTAGCTGTTTAGTTCCAAGACCGCTTTGGTGAGGTCCTTGCCTTCAAGCGGCCCATCCTCCGCGGGAGAAGTCTCCCTGGCGCTCTCTGTGTCATCCTCCTCCACTGCCTCCTTCTTCACTGGAGCAGTGGGCGCTGCGTCCGATAGGGGTTTCTTATGGGAGCCCCTGAACAGCTTCGCAAACCCGCCCACGTTCTGCGGCGAGGGAGAGGCAGCTGCTCCATCCGGACTGCTGGGCCTCGTCCCGTTTGTCTTCTTCCCTGGTAGTCCGTCTTCGTCTTCGCCCTCTCCATCATGAGCCCACTGCGACAGCTCTCCAGAGATCTGGGGCGGAAACAGCTTTAACACTCTCTCCGGCGGGGCGTGAACGTCGTCCTCGTTCATCAGGTCCATTGCTTGCCGGTACTTCTTCTTCTTAAACAGCATCTCGGCCTTCAGCATCTTGACCTCCCGGAGCGTCCCCGTCTTGCTCTTGAGCAAAGCATCCTCCAGCATGTTGAGGAGGCTTATCGCCTCGTCAAACCTGCCGCTCTCCACCAGCTCTTCGACTTGTGAGTCGTATTCTGTCGCGCCCATCTTCCACACGCATCGCTCGCTTGAGATGTGGAACCCCTTGCCGGCGTGTGCGAGACTGACTGTCGGTGGGGGAAAGTGAAGCTGCGCGGCTCCCGGGAGTGAGATGCTCTGCAGCAAAGACAGCGTGTCCGGGTTGCGAACTTCGAGAGAACCCTTGGATGGTGGTTGCAGAGCCACAATGTACGGATACGAGTATCCGATGGACTCCGGCGCGGACGGCCATGGTATTTGCCTCCGCTCCAGCGGCTTGCCGTCATCGCTGATGAACAGCGTATTAATGTCCTTGGCCAACAGCAGCTGGCCCTGCGCCAGCTTCGCCGCCAGCGGCTTTGGCATGTATCCCCCCAAGCCCATGTAGCCCATGCCTGCGCTGCTAACCGCACCAAAGCGGCTCCCTTGGCTAGAACCGCCCACTGTGCCCGGGCTCACAATGTCCTTGACCTCGTGGGTGAGGGCGTCGACCATGACGTAGCCTCCATTCATGCCGCACACCAGCCTCGTCGCGCTCGCCCATGTGACCGTCCGGATCGACTCCGACAGGAGCACCTCGCTCACATCATCACCGAGCTCGCTCTCGTGCCAGCTCCATAGCAGCAGCCGCCGCTTCACGGCAACGGCCAGGCGGCTGATGATCTCGGGTATACCGGTATCGGGATCCTTGACGATGTTCGACGTCACCGCGAAGCAGGAGGCGTTCTTCGATCGGCCGAGTGTCTCGATGAGCTCGTAGGTTTGTAGGTCGTGGAGGGAGACGTGGTAGTTGGAGAGGGAGACGATGGTGTTGGCCTCCTTGATGATGGCGAGCTGCTCCACCGCGCGCGTCGAGAACTTGTCGACCTCGCGCAGCAGGTCCGTCGGTTTGCCAGAACCCCGCGACGAAGACGGCCGGCCGCCGTTTCGAGGGGAGCCATCGGTCGCATTGCCGGAATCCGCGGGTGGCGGGGAGCCGTTCTGCGGGACGGGCAGCTCGTTCAGGCGATACACTCGCAGGGCGCCACTGTTGAGGCCGACGAGAATGCGGTCCCCTAGAGCCACGGTCAGTACCAGCCCTCGTCTGTAAATTCACAGGCTATAGCGCGCGCGCTCGTGGGGTCCGCACCGTAGGCAAGGATGGTCTCGATCCTGGACTTGTCTCGCTGCCGGAGCTCGATGATGGGTCGTGCTGTGAACGCGGAGAGCATGGCGCTAGCTGGCCAGCTCGGGGCCGTTGCGACTTATCGTGGGAGGACGCGCATCAGACCCTCGGCGATCTGGACGTGCACTGCGGCTCCAGCGTATGGCTGCAAAATTGTCCGTTGGGAGTCGGGGCCTCGAGATTGGCGTCGAGTTGAAGATGCCTAGCAGTGGCGTCAGCCGCCGCCTGAGACCGACTGGCGGCGACGACGTCAACGCATCTCGGCATTCGCACAGTAGCACAGTGCAAATTCACACGGCCATCAAGAAGCCGCCGAGTAGCTAGGTATCTGACATTTCTTGGGTTTATGGGTTATCCCACTGCAATAGGTATTCTATATTCTATAAATGATCGTGTATGGCCACAATCTGCTATCCTGCTATCCTGCCGCCTCTTCAATCTAAGCCCGCAACCTCCATGAGGCCGTATCCAAGCGTGAGGACGACAGCCAGCGTGATTATGCTGCTCGGCACGCCTCTGCTGATGAAGTGCCTCACCTGTAGATACCTCTGGCCAGCCGCATCCTCCTTCATGATGGCAGCTATGTCGCGTCAGCAAACTCTCACGCTGCGGAGGGACGAGAAACATACTCATGTTGGGGAAGCCACTGGTAGGCAGACCCATGGCCGCACTGCACATCAAGACGCCTCCCATGACCAGTAAGTTGGGGCGTGGCTGCTCCATGGCCATGCCCACGTCGAACACGAGAGGCAGGAAGATGAGCGCAGCCACCGTATGGCTGATGAATGTCGCAATCACCAGGATCAAGGCCGAGAACACGACCAAGACGCCGTACAGGCTCATGCCCTCGACGTTTTTCGAAACAATCTCCGCAAGTGTGTGCAGGAGGCCAGACGACCTGACGGCCTTGCCCAAGGACAGGCCTCCCGCAGCCAGGATGATGATGGTCCAGGGAAAGTTGTTAAAGTCCTCCTTGGTGAGGATTCCAATACCAAAGAAGAGCACAATCGGGATGATGGCAATCACGCCCATGTCGCCGAAGACGCCTTCGAGCTGATGGCTCCCGCACCACAGAGCAATCGTGGCCACGGTGACAATCGTCACAAACCACTGGACGCCCGTGAACCGCTCCTTCAGCGGACGGATCGGCGAGATGGTCGTGCCTTTGCCCGGCTGGAAGGTCACCAGCAGAAGCAGCCAAATCAGCATCAACGACACGACGCCGACGGGGATGACGATGAAGAACCACTGCAGCCACGTGGGCTCGGGCTTCATGATGCCCATGGCCACCACGTTCTGCGGCGATGCGATTGGCGACAGCATGCCGCCGATGTTGGAGGCAAGCGCGATGCCGATGATGACGGCCTTGGACATGTTTGAATCCGAAGGCAGGGTTCGCAGCATGGGCTGTAACTGTCAGATCAGGTATACTCGGCAGAGATGGGGGTTCGTACCTCGATGATGGAGTAGCAGAGAACCGGAGCAGCGACATTGCTGATGAGCATGGATGCAAACGCCGCGACAAACATGTTGGCAACCAAGACGGTCTTGGGCTGTGTACCGGCCTTGCTCAAGATGAGCGTCGCCAGCCGCTTGTCAATCTTGCACTTGGAGAGCGCGGCCGCCAGGGTAAAGCCGCCGAGCAGCAACATGATGACAGGAGTCCACATCGAGGCGAAAATTGCCTCCGTTGCCGCCTTCGAATTAAGGCGCTTGTGGGACTTGCCGCTCCCTTCATCGCGGACGACCCTCAGGACGACGGACAAGAAGGGGATGAGTAGCGAGGTGACGAACAGGGGGATGGTCTGAGCGGCGTTAGAAGAAGAAATGCCTCCAGGCTTCGGGGCGCATCACATACCTCGGTCGCCCATAGCAGACTGACGAATACGAGCAGCGCCAGGCAGTTCTGCTGCTCGGGCTTCTTCATCATGGGGACAAACAGAAGCACGAAGAAGATGGCAACGGAAATCACCAGCGTCAGCATGGATCCGCTAGTCAACCACACCGGCAGCGAGAGCCGGCCCAGCGGAGTGCGGATCTGTGTGACCTCCGGCCCCTTGTCGTCGTCGCCCTGTAGCCGCTTCGGGGCTGTGCTCTGGTCCTGGCCAAGCAAGCGCTGTCCGAGCCGAGCCGCCTCGCCTCGACGCTCAATACCGATGAGGTCCCTCCACACGGTGTTGCGCTCCCAAACAACGTGCTCGCGCAGGTGGGATCGCAGGTCCCGCTTGGCCAGCTCTGCATCGCCCCCCGTGACGACGTCGGTATAGGCAGTCTCCATCTTGACGATGTTTTCCTCGATGATCTGCTTCGTCTCGTCCTTGAATGGATACGCCGTGTCGACATGGGCGCGCATGTATTCTGCCTTGAGCTCCTTGTCCAGTATCTTGTCGAACTTCTTGAGGACCTTGCTGAAGCCCGTCTTGTTCAGCTGCGCATAGGACTTGAGTTCGCACAGCTGCACGTAGAGGCTGATGATGCGCTTCTTGAGCATGATGCCGGACGAGTACAGCCCCGGCGCGAACAGGAGGGATTGGTCGCCGTAGTCGTCAATGGTCGTGCTGTGTCTGCGCCCAGAGCGGCCAAAGTCCGACGAAGCCGCCAAGTCTGGGTGGTAGCCGATGTGGGCAACGGTGCGTCTCCTGCCGCCGGCGTTGCTGCTCTTCGCCTTTGTCAGGCCAGTGGTCTCGTCGTCGCTCGCGCTGTCCTCGATGACATCCTCGTCGTCGGACTCGGGGCCCGTCGAGCTGGCCGCACGGCCGTGGCCGTTTCTGCGGTGGCCCTCTGAGGAGATCCTGTGCAGGGGAGCCGTGCCATCCATCGAGTGTCGCTCCCGCTCCTCAACGTCGCACAGCAGCTGGTTGACCTCTTCGAGAAGCTCGCCCTCCTTGGCAACGTAAAAGGAGCAGATCTTCTCCAGCTCAACCCCGAGGGATTTGCTGAAGACTTCTTCCGGCTCCTCATTGGCGATGAGGGGTCTCGATTCGGAGTCGCCGGCTCGGCTCTGGGCTACGGACTTCTCGAGGTGATAAATTCTAGAGGGGCACAGTGTCAGCGGCAGAACTTGCGTCGCACGAGTAGCACCGCGGGAGGATGCTCACAGCTTCTTGAGGTTGCTGTAGGCGATGTAGTGGCTGCTCCAGTCCGGGACAGCGTTGAACTGGATGCTGTGGGAAAACTTCATCTCGTCCTGCGTCTCGAGCCACTGGCGTTTGTGGGCTCGTTTTTCCCGCCGTCGGCTCTCGCGGTCGTCGTCGTCGGCGCACGCCTGGAGGTCGCGGTAGTCGGAGAGCTCGTAGGCGTCGGCGTCCTGCAGCTGGACGAGGCTGTCGCCGATTTGCCCGCTCCCTCCTCGCTCACGATGGCGGCCGGTCGAGGTCCGATTGCTCGCGGCAGCGCTCTGGGTGGTGGGGCCCGGGCCACGAACGGAGGAGGGATGCTGGAGGCGGGCCTGAGGCGGAATCGTGAAGGCGGCGTAGGCTATCGCATAGAGGAGGCGAGGATGATGGCTGAGAGAGAGTCCAGGCACCTAGGGCTGGGTCTTAGGGCTGGGTTGAGTCGAGTCGAACAGTATGGTGGTGGTGTACGGAAGTGGTGGTGTACGGAAGCAGGCCTACAAGGAAGCCAAGAAGCTTCCGCGCTGCGCCTCGATGCCGAGATGGGTGCGACAGGGAATCGGGTTCCGCTGCAGGCACCTCAGCGCACCAGCGAATCAGCAGGCGCTCATCGGTTAAATGCAGCATGGGAACCACGACAGGCCCGGGTGACCGCCCAGCGGCCATGTGACCTGTCGCGTCCACGGCACGTTGTTGCTTCAGTGGTGAGAGACGTCTGTCATGAAACCACGAGACTGCAACTGAATCAGGACGCTTCAAACACGTGAATTTCGCCATCTAGCATGCTACGCTGTACTTTGTACGATGCACCCTTCTCCCAGTCGCTATTTTCTGCTCATTACATTTTTCGCTCGCCCCCCGATATCTCTCGTCTATATGGCCCAGATGATCCCCCCGTCTATTAATATGCCCACAATGCAGTCGTATTCTCACGTCCCGAGCATCTGCTGCAGGGCGTTGACCCTGTAGCTCTCGCTCTTCTCGACCAGCTCCTCGTGTCGGCCCTTGTCCACCACCTTGCCTCCCTCGACGACGAATATGACGTCGGCCTTGCGCACCGTGTGAAGCCTGTGCGTGATGGCAATGACTGTGATGCCCCTGGCCGCACGCTCCAGCCCTTCCTGCAGCGCCTTCTCGCTCTCGGCGTCGAGCGCGCTCGTGCTCTCGTCGAGCAGCAATAGCCGTGGCTTTCGCACCAGCGCTCGCGCAATGGCCAGCCTCTGCCGCTGCCCACCGGACATGCGAGACCCGTTGGGGCCGCACTCGGTGTCATAGCCCATAGGCATGGCCATGATGGTGTCGTGGATGTTGGCGAGGCGACACGCCTCTTCAATCTCGGCGTCCGTCGCTTCATGGTTGGGCGTAGCTCCGAGGCCGACGTTGAACTTGACCGTCCCGTCGAACAAGGCGCAATCCTGAGGAACAACGGCGATGTCGTCGCGGAACCCTGTCCCGTCACGGCTGCAGATGTCCATGCCGTTGAGCTCGACCGTCCCGCTGGTGGGATAGTACATTCGCTGCACCAGCGACATGATGGTAGACTTGCCGGCCCCCGACGGTCCGACCAGGCCGCAGAACTGGCCAGCCTGGATGGTAAAGGACATGTTCTGCAGAATCGGGGCATCGGGCCGCGCAGGATACGCAAATGACACGTCCCGGAAAACCACGGTCGCTCCCCTGTTTCCGGAGGCAGACTTTGGCGCTGCGTCGCCGCTTGCCTCGACATCCTGGCCCCTCTGTCCCGTGGCGACAAGCTCAGAGTCCTTTGCGGTGAGGGTCTTGGTGGAGCCGATATCCAGGAGGCTCAGGATCCTCGAGCCAGCCTCCCTTGCTCTCGATATCTCGGGCGCCAGAGTGAACATGGTTCCCCAGAGCTGGGCGCTGACGAGCATGGAAATCAGGATGATGAAGAACTGGGTCGGCGTGGCCTCCCCCTTGGTTATCCTGGTGGAACCCCACCAGTACGCGAAGGCGTAGATCATGCCGCCTGTGCTATTGGAGATGGCGAGCCAAAGGTTGGCGTGGGCGCTGGCGAGGGCCATCTCCTTCTGCGGAGCCCTGAGAGCTCGGCGGTAGCTTCCCAAAACCTCTTGCTCGAGCGACAACGAAGAGATGGTCTTGAACGAGTTGACAGCCTCCACCGTGATTCCGATGGCATTGGAAAACGCCCCCGAGTGCTTCCGCTCGAACCTCGACAAGGCGCGAAGCTGCAGGATGCCCGACCCGAGAAGGATGGGCACCGTCACGAGGCAGACAATCGCAATCTTCCAGTTGAGGATGTGCGAGACCGTGATGGCGATGATGAAATTGACGACAATCGAGAACATGGTGCCCATGATGGAGCCGCTGAAGCCGCCGACAGCTGCGGCGTCGGCGGTGATGACGGACAAGAGCGACGCCGGCGTGCGGCCGCCAGACTGGTGCCAGTCCATCCCCTGCTCGTAGAGCGAGCGAAAGCAGAGCACGCGGATCCTGTACAGAAGTTTCTCTGCCACGTACCCGAACCCGGACCAGCTGGTAGAATTGGCGAAGAACTCTACGCAGGCGAGCATGAAGAACATGCCGCCGAAGAACTTGCCGGCCCATCGGATGTGGTCTGCCGGGTTGCAGGGGCTGAGGCTTCCCACGGTGTTGCCGAAGATGAGGCCAGCTCCCGTGAAGCTTGCACCCACGATGACGCCAGCAAAGATGGCGAGGACCAGCCACCCCAGGTTCGGTCTCGCCAACCGAGAGAGCTGTTTGATGATGTGTCCAGTAGACTTGGCCGAGTCCAGCTGATGGGGCTCGGCGGCGGCGGCGGCGGGGCCTTCTGCCTCGGCCCCAGGCTCTTTATCTTGTGCCTTTTCAGCCTCAGCGGCCTTTTCTTCAAGCATCGAGTCCTTCTCGGTCGAGATAGCATCGGCCTCGCCCCGTGCCGTGCTGGTTATGGATGGAGTGTCGTCATGCTGCTCCGACTCGATGTTTTGCAGGCGAACCATTCCAGCGTAGGATCCATTCAGGGCCATGAGCTCCAGATGCGAGCCCTGCTCGATGATCTCGCCATTGTTCATGACGATGATGTTGTCCGCGTTCTTGATGGTGGACAGTCGATGAGCGATGGCGATGAGGGTTCGGTCCTTGGCAATGGACTCGATGGCCATTTGAATACGGTGCTCACTGGCTGAGTCCAGGGATGCGGTTGCCTCATCCAGGATGAGGATCTTGGGGTCCCGAATCAGGGCGCGCGCAAGTGCGATTCTCTGCCTCTGACCACCGCTGACAAGCTTTCCTCCGGTGCCCACCTCGGTGCCATAACCGTTTTCCAGCCTGTCGACGAAGCCCGAGACATCAGCCAAGGAGGCAGCCTCTCGCACCATGGTGACCAAATCAGCCATGTCCTGGCTCAGGGACTGCGCGGCATCGGTCAGGTTTTTGCCGTCCCTGACGCTGGCAGCAACCTGACCTAGACCTGGCCCAAGAATGACAGGCTGAAACCGCTGGTGCGCTGGCCACGGCGAGTTGAGTACGCCCAGGGCAATGTTTTCGAGGATTGAACGATCCAGCAACGAAGGCTCCTGCTGAACGAGACTCATGAAGCCCCGCAGGTTCTTCACGTTCAGGGTTCTCAGGTCGTGCCCGTCGAGGTGGACGGAACCCTCCGTCGGGTCGTAGATTCTCGCCGTGAGGCCCGCAACGGTCGATTTGCCGCTGCCAGACAAGCCCACAAGGGCGGTGTGCTTGCCCGCCGGGCAGTTGAAAGAGACCGTCTTCAGCACAGGTTGATGCGGTCGAGAGACGTAGGCAAAGGAGACGCCGCGGAACTCGACCGACCCTGCAATCGAGGTTGGGAGCTTCTCGCCGGTGTCGGCCTGAGAGTCGATGGCAGAGTGGCTGTCGATGTCGGCACGGAGCTTCTTGAACGAGGCCGCCGCGGCGCCGAGAAGTGGAAGAAGCGGCGCTATTGATCCGAGAATCACACAGGCTAGGGCAGGCGTGAGTTATTGCGGCCACAGGAGACTTGGGGGCTTGCATACCATCAACGAGAAGGAAGATGACCGTGTAGACTCTGCCGACGGAGACATTGCTGCCCCCGTCCTCGACGGCCTGGGCAATCTGCCTGCTCCCCTGCCAGAAAGCCAATCCGTTGGCCGAGTAGGCGATGAAGTACAGACTTCCGGCCTGGACCGCAGCCGTCATTGCCTTCTTGATACCCTCGCCCTGGGCCTTCATCATTCTGGAGGCGAACTTTGCCTCGAGCCGGGGACCCGCGCCAAAGGCTTGCACCACGGCAATGTGCGACAGAGACTCTTGCGCGATGGACGAGGCCGAGGCGATGGAGTCGGACATGCGAGTCGCAAACCTCTGGATGAGTGCGCTGCCGACGCCGGCCATGATGAGAAACGCAGGGATCAGGCAGATAAGAATGGCCGCCAGCTTGGCGTCCCTGGTAAAGGCGACGACATACGACGAGACGAAGAAGGAGAAGCAGCCGATGCAGATGCCAACCTTCTCCGACGTGCCCGACTGCACCGTCTGAATGTCGGCATTGAGCCTCGACGACAGCTCGCCGGCCTGGCGCGTGTCGTAAAAGGTGGCATCCTGGCGCAGCAGAGCCTTGAAGTAGCGGTCCCTGAGGCGTGCCTCGAGGCGGCGACTGAAGAGGCCCCAGGACACGGCGTAGACGAAGATGGCGACGAAGCTGCCGATGGCGATGTAGACGAGGATGAGGACCTTGGCGTTGATGTCCGACTGGAGCTCGCCGGTAGGATGGGCGTCGCGGACCTCGCAGGAGGCGTCGTTGAGGTTATCGAGGAGCTGACCGAAGATGATGCCCATGACGGGGAAGGGCACGCCCGAGGCGGCCGCGCTGAGCGTGCCCACGACGAGCAAGAGGACATCGAACCATGTCGGGTCCGCGTAGAAGAGGAGGCGGAAGTAGGTGAAGAGCTCCTTGCCGAACTGCGGACGATGTTAGCTAGGGTGTCGATGGCGCCAAGGGGGTCGACTGGCGGAAGAGGCACGGAGAGGCACGGAGAGGCACGGAGAGAGAGACGTACAGTCGACTTTTCGACCTGGGCCGGTTCCTTTGCGGGCGTCACCGTCGCCGCGTCGCCGTCGGGGGAGGCCACGACGGCCGGCTCGGTGGGAGCCTCGTCTCTGGCGCCCATGGTTGCTCTTACAGCTCGAGCTCACCAGCAGGTCGGCAACAAGCTAGGCAAGGCAGTCGATACGGGAGCAGCACGCAAGACGGCAACAAGCACATGACCTGGTGAGGGAGAAGAGGGAGGGAAGGGTGTGGTCCGTCGGCACGGAACAGATTGGCCTGGGAGCGGGGACTGCTGCAGCTCCCACCAGACCGGGAGTGCAATATGACCCGCTCCACGGCTCCAGACCGACCTGCCGCCTTCGCCTCGAGGCGCTCTGTACTCGTTTGTATGTGGGAGTCCTCGTTCGCCGCCTGAGGTTGCCATGATCGTCATCTCGCTCCCGTCCCGGCTCTGGCGCCAGGCCGCACGGCCATTCGCTGCGGCGGGCGCGGCATTTGGCCGTCGGCACGCGCTCGTCGGCCTACCCTACCCTTGCGGGTGGCTGCCGCCAGCAGATGCAGATCCGCGCGCGGAAAAAAATCAGATTAGATGAGATGGGCTTCGCCGGGCCATCCATGCAGTCTCGGCCGCCCCCTAACGCGCCCAGGTACCGCCAGGTGCCCGTTCCGTACCTGCAAAGTTCCCTGGCCCGCCAAGTGGCGCCCGTCGCGCGGCACCCCTGCCTTGTACCGGTACTCGTGCATCCTGGTCTCATCCTGGTGCCGTCTCCAGCGCCGTTCTCTAGCACCGAGGACCGGGCTTGGCGGGTGTGGGGCCCTCGGATCAGATAATTTCTCTCGGCGCAGCCGCCGCCCAGCCAAGCCAGCCAAGCAAGCAGGCCACGGCCGCGACCAGCCCAAAGGGCATAGCTCTGTGGGTGAACCCTGGCCGAAACAATTAAATGGCTCAACTGGCGGGCGTACGAGTAGCACGAGAACCTCGTAATCCGTACTCGTAGTCCGCGACAACGCCGTCGCCGCGCCGCCGTCGAGCCATGGGACTGCCAGCAGGCCAGCGGATCTGATAAGCTCCGTACCCACCAGCGACGCCATGGTTGGATATTTACCTCGCTGCGGCACGGCAGCACTCGCACAGCAAATGCTGCCCTCCCCGCTCGCGGAGTCGCCAGTCCTCTGCTTGTGCTCCCCAGCCCGTCTGTACGAGTGAGAGACTGCCAACTCTTGGGCTCGGCTTCCGGCTCGGATGGGAAACGCTGCTCCCGCCGCCGTTCTTGGCCACCACCTCTGCGTCGCCATCGCACCTCGGCCGTGGTCCCGGTTCCCGGCTACTCGTATACAGGCAGCCTGCTCCTTAATTGGGCGGCCCAGTAATGCTCGACCGGCCCTGGGCCCCCGACCACTTGCGCCGTCCCTCTCCACCTGTGGAGCTCTCTTCCCCCATCTTCGTCCTCTACACACAGGATCCCGCCCCAAACGCCCGTCGTCTGCATCTCCTCCCGCTGCTCCCTCCTCTCCCTTCATCGTCCACGTTCGGCAAACCGCAAGCCTGCCCCGTTACACCGTCGAGATGGGTTCCGTGCCGCACGCAGACGCTCCCACCGTCAAGGTGTTCATCGCCGGCGGCTCGTACTGCGGTCTCTCGGCCGCCGCCAACCTCCTCGACCTCGGCCAGGGCCTGTCCCCGCGCATGGCCCAGCAGCCGTACATTCACCACGCCGAGCTGCCTCGCGTCAACTGGGACATCACCATTGCCGACGAGAGGGATGGCTTTTGTGCGTCCCCGTGCCCAGACCAGCGCCCTGCGCCCTGTTCCGTTTCTGACCTTGTTGACCAGATCACTTGATCGGCTCTCCGCTGGCTCTCGCCGACGCCGACTACGCGAAGAAGGCTTGGGTCAAGTACCAGGACCTTTCGGGACTGCAGGATCCCCAGGTCAAGTTTGTTCACGGCGCCGTGTCCAGCGTCGACTGCGAGGCCAAGAAGGCCACCACCATTGACAACACCACCAAGGAGGCCACTACCCATGATTACGACTACTTCCTGGCCGCCACCGGTCTGCGGCGGGTGTGGCCAGTGGTGCCGCAGTCCCTGAGTCGCAAGCAGTATCTGCTCGAGGCCGAGGAGCATATCCATGCCGTCACCAACGCCCAGCATGGCGTCGTCGTTGTAGGCGGCGGAGCTGTGGGCATCGAGATGGCCGCAGAGCTGAAGCACGTCCAGCCCAGCGCCAAGGTCACACTCGTGCACTCGCGAGACAAGCTCTTGTCCTCGGAGGACCTGTCCGACGAGTGCAAGGACAAGTCTCTGGAGCTCCTCAAAGAGACTGGCGTCGAGGTGTTGATGAGTCACCGCGTTGCCAGCACGAGTAGGGTCGAGACCCTCGACGGCTCAACCAAGTACGAGCTCGAGTTCACGAATGGACACAAGATGTTCGCCAGCCAGGTCATCATGGCCGTCTCCAAGAGCGTCCCCACGTCTTCGTACCTGCCCTCCTCGGCCGTCGACGAAGAGGGATACGTCAGGATCCAGGCCAAGTACGTCACGATTCCGAGTGCGATCCAGTAAGATGACCCTTTGGCGCTAACACCGCTTCGCAGCCAGCGATTCCTGCCTGGAACCGCCAACCACGAGCACCACTTCTGCGCCGGCGACCTGGCCAAGTGGACCGGCATCAAGCGCGCCGGCGCGGCCATGCACGGCGGACACTACGTGGCACAGAACATCCACAAGACCGTCCTGAAGGAGAGAGTCGGCCAGGAGCCGTCGTTCATGGAGTTTACGGCGGTACCGGCGATGATCGGACTGGCCATCGGAAAGACGGCCGTCGCGTCTGGCCCCGACGGCACCGTCTCCGGGGAGGACGTGCTGGAATCCTACTTTAGAGATGACCTGGGCTTTACCAGTAAGTGCCGCAAGCTGACGAGCCTGGAGAGCGACGTACTGACGAGACGAAACAGTCTGCTGGGATTGGATCGGACTTGGTGGCCGCAAGCAGGAGAACCTCACGGCTTGACTTTGAGCCTTGACGGTTGTTGATTTATTTGGCGGGGCTAGAGACTGAGACGAAGATAAACGGGCACTGTAGAAATGATGGCGTTGGAGGCATCCTGGATTTGTACCCAAGAGCAGGGACTCTTGCGTAGGCACGACAAAATTGAGAATTTGAGGGACAATCTCAACAGCGTACCTGTGGCTGGACTCTGGAGCACAAACGAACCGCAACGGCGACGTAAAGTCTCGGCCTCATATCGGGACGAGCTCGGCCGCTCCGAGATGAACGCATTGATGAGCGACCTCTCACCCCCCACGGCAATGCTCGTCTGTCCGCCGCCCCGGCCTAGCGTAGCGACGTTATACTCGTCCTCTGAGTACCCGTTCCACTCACCTGGTAATCGAACCAGCCCTCGTTCCCATCGCCGTGCATAATGGGGCCCTCATTCTCACGCCCGCGCCACTTGAACCACACGCGGTCGTGCGATGACGACCAAGGCCGCTCGTCAAAGCGCAGCACGCCTTGGATTAACCCCAAATCGAAGCTGCCACAAAAGCTGGAGCCGGCGGGCGTGAGCACGAGCTCGTCGAGCACGAGCTCGTCGAAGTGGGAGCCCAGGAAGGACCACTTATCTGTCACGTACGGGCTGCTGATGTCATAGCGGCTGTTGAGGAGCGATAGGGGTGCGAGGATGGTCTCTTCACCTTCGCTGTCGTCGTCTTCCTCCTCTTCCGAGTAGGCCGGAGGGTGCTCATTGTAATCGAAGTCATCGGTCGTCGAAACTGCTGTTACTATCCAAGCTGCCAGAGTTATCGTAGTAGCTGGCGTGTGCCGTAGGGGCCGGGATTCAACCCCGTGTCATGAACGCATTGCTGCGTCGCGCAGTCTGCTTGGTTCGAGGACCTGGCGCCGGAGATGCAAGCGTCGTGGATGTGCCGCGACTGGGTCCCTGCGAGGCACTGCCGCCGCGGTGAGCCGTCTGCTTCTTTGCCGGTGGAGTAGATGCAGCGGCCTTGATCTCCTCGGACGCCGCTTTCAAGGCCAGCTTTTTCTCGGGCGCCGCTGCCTTTGCCCTCTTGGCGGCAGGCTGCTTCGTGGAACTGCTCGCGGCAGCGGTAGCATTCGTCGTGGAGTCCGTATCGGCGTCTGCCTTTTTCTTGCGTGGCCCGCCGGTTCGGCGAAGAAGTCGCCGTTCGCAAAGGCGAATCCATTCCCGGATACCGGGGGTGCGCTGCCCTATCCAGGGGCCGCAGATGACTTTGGCATTGGATCCCTGGACATTGATAGGCGGTTCGGCGCAGGTGGAATCTGCGCGAGCTGTTCCTCTTGGATGACGTTCTGTATTCAATTGATGCAGAAGCCGCGTTCGTCGTAGTCCCAGGGCTGGGTTCTTAGAGGGGAGGAGGAACTTTGTGGGATCGTGAATGGTTACTTTATACTCTTATCCCTACATTGTCAAAAGGTGCCAAGATCCAGGGGGTTACTACGGGCCCCTTGTTTCTTTATATACTGAATTCACTTGGTCACTGGTACATACGGCCATACCTACTAGAACACACGGGATCCCGTCCGCTCTCCCTTAGTTAAGCTAGTAAGGGGCAGATTAGTAGTTGGGTCGGTGACGACCAGCGAATACCGGCTGCTGTATGTTTTTTATTTTTTTGTTAAATTTTATTCTATTTTTTTGTTGCCTTCTCTCTCATGTTTCTCGTGTGGAATAAGTTACGGTGTTGAGTACATATACGAATAACAGGGGAGGGTGGCCACCTGATATGCGGCCGTATGCAGTATGCATGTTGGTTGTGACTCGGCTGTTTCCTAGCTGGGATGTCAGCTCTCACAAAGTACGTACTGTATGTACAACCTTCAAGGATCCCAATGCCACTGGAGTAGTCCGTACATGTGCCAGACGAACGTTCTAACTGGCCTCAGCCTAGTATTCTTACATTTGTTTCCATAGTAGTTTCTCTTTTGTCAATGCCAGAGGATCTACCCTGTAGTGCGCAATAGAAGGCTTGCAGCAATAGGCACTTATTCTACTGGCAAAGATATACTATTGAAGGTACCGATACTCCTACGTCAGTCGTAGGTTTTGTAAGGTGTACTTATCGTGCCTGAGGATGAGCGTTTCATGAGAGCTTCAGCCAGGGCCATAGAACCCGCTCTTTATTAATACCTTATTTTTCAGCACAAAGAACTCAACTTCTACGCTTGGCCCGTCACTCCAAACTTCCCCACCATGTCATACTTTGTCCCCTTCTTCTCCCAGAGCCCTTGCAGACTACCGACCGAAAACAGAGACCATCACAACCACTTATTATAGTCCGCAATCGTGCGCAGCCAATGTGCAATGGTGATGAGAAAGATTTCCTTGACCTCTGCATCGCTTAGCTCGCCTCGCAAGGTCTGCTGTATTCTCGCATCCGTCTCAGCGTCCTTGCTTAAGGTTGCTCCGTCGAGGAGCAAAGTTTCGCCCTGCGCACCATGATACGGCTCATCGACAAGACCTGACGCTGACCGTGAGAGAAGTTGCTGCCCACACTACTTACCGGTATGGAGAACGTCAATCTGCCACTGAAGCAGATCTCGGATGCCGCACAATGTTCCGCACTCGAGCATCAAGGGTGGGACTGCCAGGGGTTTGCATCGTCGCAATGGATGCACATCGTTTCGAAGCTGATCACCTAGTGCGCGGCAAGAAAGGTCGATATTGGACGCAATGGTTTCTTGGAATAGGAGTGCCTCTTGGGGAATCGTTGTAGAGACTTGACGCAGCTTCTTGCTCGGAACGGCTATAATATCCACGCCATCATAGAGAATCCTGCCGGATACAATGTGGGTGAATTGAAGAAGAGGCAATATTTGCTGATGAGTTAATTCAGTGCCAGGCGTTCTCCCTTGGTAGGAGCGAGAACGAAAGCCTACCGTGCTTTTGCCACTGCCATTTCTGCTGACAATAGCTTCGCTGTGAGACTATATGATAGAGACGTGGTAATTGGTAACGTGGTTAGAGAGTGAACAAGTGCTGGGATTTGTAACAAGACTCTGGAGTATATCTTGAGATTCCCTAAGCCTTGAATCCCAAGCTTTGGGGTCGCCGCCCCCATCTATAACCAGGGGAGGCTGGCTGGCCCACGCTACGGGGCTAGTGTGCTATGGCGAGGTTGGTATGACCAGCCCCCGCGAGGCACTGCCCATGGGGCTGGTAACATACATTACATGGTGAATGGCTTGTGGTGGCCCTGTGCGTCACAAACGCGCTCACCAGCCTTAATAGTCAGAGTTATTTGCTTCAGCATATGCAGACCATCAGGGCTATAGCGGGCAGTAACAATGCGGAACTCAACGCGTCCACTCCATGGCCAGCCGGAGGGGAGACACTACGCTTGACATCGTCAGAATAATTCGCGGTGTATCCGTAGCCCTGTGATGGGCTCTTGCTCCGGGCCAGCTTGCAATACTCTGCTACTCGATGGAACTTAGATTTTTAAATGTATTGGAAATTACTCAGCTGTAATCAATAGGAATTGGAGGGAGAGCTTGCCCAGACCCTTACCGCCTACATTTCAACACTCAGGCCATTCACTCCAAAGATGAGCTGCAGGACGGCATGGCTCATCTCCAAGGCTTGGAAAACGGAGAAGCCGATCAAGCCAGCTGATATGCTGCCTCCAGAGCCAACAAGATAGCGGTCGGCACATTGAAAACGAGCATGATGGCGGGGTATGTTGGGGGTGACGGCGCTCAGTATCACCATAGCCCAAATAGTGGTCTGGAGATATTGTCAGATAGAGCGGTTGACAAAGGCACCTAGCTAGCCACCTTGGGCAGCCGCGTTACATTGATGGCTCGTGTGTATGCATTCTGGACGAAGCCTCGTTGTATTCTTCCTTTAACGAATGAAGCTTCGTTGGAATGATGACTGTATGGTTAAATGAAGGCTGTTGGAAGCTACAATAAAACCCGCCACAAAGACCAACACCACATGCATGCGCGCAGCCAACGCTTCAGGGTAACAGGCTGGATAGAGGTCACAGGCCACAGCGGCCTAGGATAAAATAAATACCGTTTCCACGCTCTTTAGAAGGACACAAAACTTACACACAAGCATCTTTGGATTCGGGATTCGCTCATGTCTCCAGACAGACGGTTAGTGACGTTCGATAGGGCTTTTCCCGAGTCAGGATTCTGAGCGGTCAAGATGCCCGAGGCTGATGGCGACGTCCAACCCCAAAGAGAAAGCCGTGGTGTGATTGTTTCATCCAGGTGGGCTGTGTCCACTCAGACTCAGCGTGACAAAGCTTGTCGCAAGCTTGTCACATCACCACAATCCCTTTGGCAGTCCGGAGGAAGCAAGCAGGTCACTTTCTGGGGCCCTGTCCAATGAGACGCCGCGCCATCGGCGGTACTTTAATTTACTAGTAAGCAACACTTATGGTAGAAGTCTCAACAACTCTGGCTAGTACAAAACGCTACATCACGTTCATCACATCCCTTGCAAGATCCTCACGTTTGTTGACACTATGCGTTACGGAACATGTAACCCCTAGGTACGTGGGGAAGAGTGACTTTCGTGCCCCTTCCGGACTGCCAAAGGGATCGCACGGCTTTGCAAGGTCAATGGGCTATTCGTTGGGTACTTATAGTATTGCGTGACCGTTTGGGCCTGCGTTGGGTGTTGGTGGTTGGCTCGTCAGTGCTGCCAACGCAATCACCGAGTCAGACAATCGATAATACTCGAGAAGACGTGGGCCGCGGCGAGGCACGAGCGGAGACCAAGTGGATGACCCCATCTCGTGCGCATCCGGGAGGACGAATACATCAAGGTCGAGTGCAACGGGAGATAGGGCAAAGGGGGATAAGTTAGATAGCTAGAGCCTGCCTTGAAAAGACGAAGAAAGATATGTGTGCCTGTCTATATGGGGAAAAGGCTGGGGAAGGGGGGGAACATTCTGCCTGAAAGACCCTTCCTTACTTGGAGAGTACGAAATACCCGTAAAATGTCGGCAGACCTGAGGAATCTTGGAAGAGAGTGTCCCACAACGTGTGGGGATTGACTTGGCGAAGGGTATATCCGTGATCCGTACGGGGTACTACCACGTGGGGTAGCCGGTGCCCCTCTCCATCGGACCTCGAAGGACGGAGTACGAGTATACACCTCATTTCAGCCGACAAAGCTAGCCCCCAGAAGACTCAGCTGACCAAGTTTCCGGACCTGGAGTATTGTTCTATTTCTAATATCGGCGAACACTATTCATATGGTTTGTCACGCTGCTTATGCAGATCTTGGCCAGAGGGAAAGCGACTCGGGGAAAGGGACATCTCGCGAGCCCGAGTGAAGGATGTCCTCGATGCCTTGGGCAGAAAGACCGGAGGGAGGGATGGGGGAGAAAGTGGGCGACACTTCTTATTCACTCAATGAGCATGGCCCAATGCTTTAAACCAACAGCGCATTCTCCTCGGTTCCCTTGTGCATATTGTGTACTCGTAGGCGTTATCATTTTGAGGTTGAAGCAAAAGCCACACGCCAGTAGCCACGGACCATGAAGCCTCCTTGCACAAGCCGCCTCTTTATGCTAGGGAGTCATTATAATCGCGCTCACCGTAGCATATGCAGAAGGAACAAGATTCCTTATTCAATTAGATCAATATACATAACCCCACTTGCCTACGCTCGCAAGCTGCGTTGCCCCCTTCACCTGGCACCCAAAAACATGGCACCCAAAAATGCGACTTCCGATGGAGATGAAGCGGAAGACCCCGTGGTCGTAGTCGGCTTTTCCTTTCGCTTCCCTCAAGATGCCGTTTCCGAGGATGCGTTCTGGGTCATCATACGTGATGGTCTGTCGACAGTGACAGAGGTGCCAGGGAGCCGCTACAACATCAATGGCCACCACTCCCACATCCCCGGCCGGCAAGACACAGTTCGTAGCAACATCACCTAGTGCTCGGTGTTAACTACGCTAACAGAGCACATGTGTCATCCCGGAACGGTCATTTTGTCAAAGGTGACATTTCAGCCTTTGACGCACCATTCTTCAAAATGAGCGGTATCGAGGCCAAGGCAATGGACCCTCAACTGCGTCTTCTGCTGGAGACGACGTATCATGCCTTCGAATCTGGTGCCTCCTCCTTCATGCGCAACAATTTTCTGAAGCACCCGCTAACGTTTTGGTAGCTGGCATACCCCTAGAACAGGTACAGGGAAGTAATACGTCCGTCTACGTTGGAAATCTCGTCCAAGAGTACGGCTCGCTGTTTGGCTACGACGGCGAAGTGAACCCCAAGTACCAAGCCACTGGAGTCTCATCCGCCATGCTCTCCAACAGACTCAGCTGGTTCTATGACTTGCGCGGCCCCAGCATCTCGATTGATACAGCATGCTCGAGCAGCCTCGTTGGGCTCCATCTGGGGTGCCAAAGCCTGCTTCAGGGGGAGTCTGATATGGTAATCAAAATGTTCCATATCTTGGTATTCCTGAATACTGTACTAATTCTGTGCAGAGTCTTGTAGGCGGTGTTCAGTTGCAGCTCGAGCCAATGTCGATGACGGCTCCAATTTCGAGGCTCGGTTTCCTGTCTCCCGACGGTCAGTGTTACAGCTTTGATGATCGAGCAAACGGCTACAGCAGAGGAGAGGGCGTCGGAATGATTGTCCTCAAGCGTCTTTCCAAGGCAATCGAGGACGGGGACATGATCCGCGCCGTGATCCGCGGCACTGCTGCAAACCAGGACGGCCGCACGCCGTCCATCTCCCAGCCGAGCGCCACGGTTCAGGCCGCTCTGATTCGAAAGGCATATGAGTCCTTGGGCTTAGACTTCGATTCCACAGGCTATTTCGAGGCCCACGGCACTGGAACTGCGGTCGGCGATCCGATTGAGGCAAGAGGTATTAGCCTGGCCTTTTCGGGTCGTCGCTCCACGGACGCGCCGCTCTATGTTGGCTCCGTCAAGGCCAACATTGGGCATCTTGAGCCTTCGGCCGGTATCGCTGGACTGATCAAGAGTGTCTTGATGCTCGAGAGGGGAATTATTCCTCCCAATGCGCTGCTCAAAAGCTTGAACCCGCGCATACCGGCGGACGAGTGGCATCTCAAGGTAACCAGGCCGGTCAAAGCTCTGTCATGAAGGCCTGCTAACATGCGCAGTTCCCGACGTCGGCTATTTCCTGGCCGACAGACGGGCTCAGACGGGCATCTGTCAACAGCTTCGGGTTTGGAGGCACGAATGCCCATGTCGTGATTGACGATGCCTTGCATTATTTGCATGGTCGCGCAAAGCAGGCGCTACATAACACCGTCTCTAGAGCGAGTTGCAATGCCCCTTCCGAGGAGTTGAGTTGCCTCCAGTCCTCGAAAGCTGTCCCGGACAAATTATTGTTCCTGCTGTCCGCCGCCGACGAGAAGGGCATACATCGGCAGGCCTCTGCTCTGGAAAGCCACCTGAACCAACCTGGAAGGGAATTTTCAGGCGAGTACCTGCAAGACTTGGCATTTACGTTGAGCAGCAAGCGAAGCATGCTCCCCTGGAAGTCCTTCGTCCTCGCATCTTCGGCGCAAGAGCTACAGAAAAGCCTTTCGGACGTGTCCCGGAAGCCTGTCCGTGCTACAGAGAGTCCTTTGATCCACTTCGTCTTCAGTGGACAGGGAGCACAGTGGGCGTGCATGGGCCAGGAGCTCCTTGAATACTCGGTGTTCAGGAAAAGCATCGAGCATGCCGATGCTTTCTTTCGCTCGATAGGATCTACGTGGTCTCTTGTTGGTAAGTGTGGAAACCAGCTTGCTCTACATATGACGCGCTGACAGAGTGAAGAGGAATTGTGCGCACCCGCGTCGCAGTCCAACATCGACACCCCGAAGCTGGCGCAGCCCCTGTGCACGGCTCTCCAAGTCGCGCTTGTTGACCTGTTTGCCTCGTGGAATGTTTCGCCTCAAGCCGTCGTAGGCCACTCATCCGGCGAGATCGCAGCCGCGTACTGCGCCGGCTCCTTGGACAGGGACTCGGCCCTGCGAGTCGCGTACTTCCGCGGCGAGGCCGTCTCGAGGCTTCTGGAAGACACCTTGGTGGTGAGAGGAGGCATGCTGGCGGTCGGGCTATCTGAAGCCGAGCTGGTCCCTTATATTGCCGCCGTTGTTGACCAGGACGATGCGAGTTCCCTGACGTGCGGCTGCGTCAACAGCCCCAAGAGCACGACCGTGACCGGAGACGAGAGACACATTGACGAGCTTGCACGTCGCTTGCAGGAAGACAAGGTCTTTGCACGGAAGCTCAATGTACCTGTTGCATACCACTCACGGCAGATGCTCGCGGTTGCCGACTACTACCGAGAATCGATCGAAGACCATCTGGTGTCCAGTCCGCAACGTGCAAGCAAGACCTCGCCAATTTTCCACTCGTCTGTCACCGGTGCGGTGGCCTCCAGCGATGGCCTGCGCCAAGCAGACTATTGGGTCGCCAATCTTTGTTCTCAGGTAAAATTCTCGGAGGCGCTTCAGCTCATGTGCTCATCATTCGGGAGGCAAGACGAGGGTGTCGTGAAGCCGTTGACCTACCTGCTTGAAGTCGGCCCCCATTGCACCCTTGAGCGGCCCGTCCGAGACACCATGACGGGAGACACAGCCTGTGTTTACGATCATGCCATCCGCCGCGGCGTCTGCTGCATTGAGAGTGTGAAGCAGATGGCAGGTAGACTTGTCGTGAACGGGCATGCTGCCGATATGCAGGCAATCAATACTCACCAGCCCCGTGAGCGGCAGCCAAGGATGCTCCTCGACCTCCCCAAGTACCAGTTCAATCATTCCCAGTCATACTGGATCGAGAGCAGGCTTTCCAAAAACGTTCGAGATCGTGAGGAGCCGCGGCATGAACTGCTGGGAACTCGGTCCGCGGACTGGAACCCCCTGAAGCCAAAGTGGCGATTCACTATCAGACAGTCTGATCTCCCGTGGACTACCGACCACAAGGTGATTTCCACTCCCCGCACGCACTGGACCATTCTGGACTGACAAAAGATGTATAGATCAACGATACCATTCTGTATCCCGCCGCGGGTATGCTGGTCATGGTTTGTGAGGGCCTCCGAAGTCTGACTGCAAAGGTGCCGGGAGTCACCGGATTCCGGCTCAGAGACGTCAGCATCGGGGGGGCTTTGATCGTGCCGTCGACCGATGAGGGAGTCGAAGCTCAACTACACATGAGCTCACGCGACACTGCTTCGAACAAGGAGACGCTAAACTTCGACTTTTGGATTCACTCCGTTGCCGGCGGCGAGTGGATGATGAACTGCTCGGGGCAGGCATCGGTTGAGCAAGCCGCAGTCTCTGATGGTGTTTCCGAGGATCTCGCCGTTGGCAGCCAGGCTCAAGCAGCGACAGAAGGCAACTTCAACACGGCCTCGACTGTCATTGACAGGACCCAGTTCTATCGAGATCTCTACCAGAAAGGAGCGCAGTTTGGCGAAAGCTTTCAGACCTTGCACGACATTCGCTTCGACGAACAAGGCAGAGAGGCTGCCGCAAGTCTGCCTTTCGGCGAATGGCGGCGGCGAGTGCGAGAAGGGGAGCTGACCGAGCACATGATCCACCCGTCGACCCTGGACGGTCTGATTCATATCCTCTTCGCCTCGGTTTACAAACAGCTGCTCCGTCTACCTACCATGGTGCCGACACAGTTCTCCGAGGTGTACTTCTCGCGCGACTTGCTGGCTGACGACGTGGGAGACACCATGCGGCTATACGGCAATACGACAGGGCACGGGGTGTTCAGCATGGACGGCGACGTCACCGCTGTGAACATGACGACGGGGAAACCATTGATTGCCTTCCGTGGACTTCGACTCCTCGGTCTCCAGACAATCGACTCTAGAGGACATGGCCCGTCGGAGCCGACGAGCCTGTTCCATCAATTCACCTGGAAGCCGGACATCAGCTTGCTTTCGCAGGCTGGCATCGAGGATTACTGCCGACAGTACACCAGTGGCATGGCCCGCGGTGGCTTGGACAGAGAGACGGAAATCATCTGTCGCCATTTCCTGTCCGCCATGCTGGAAAGTCTGACTGCCCATCCGGCCAAACACTCGAAGAGTCATCTTGACAGTTACGTCAAGTGGGCCAAGGACTTCTTGAGACTCGAGAGCGAGGATACCAAGGTCCTCGTAAACACCTGGCCCGGGTTCGAGGATGACGCCGTTCGGCCCCGCCTCATTGAGGAATACGCCTCCAGCCTGAAGCAACGGCAGCTCATCGTATCCTACGGCCGCAGCTTGATCCCTATAGCATCAGGAGAGCTCGATCCCCTTGAGTTGCTGTTCAATGGCGGAGTTGCCGAGAGCCTCTACCAAAGCCCGTTGTTCAGCTGTACGGCACACAGGGTGGCGGCCTACATGGACCTGCTGGCGCACAAGGACTCCGACCTCAACGTTATCGAAGTCGGTGCGGGAACTGGGAGCACGACAACCCCCATCTTGGAAGCGCTATCCCGCCACGGCAGGTTCGTGGGCGCGTCTGCGCGGGTCAGCCACTACGACTTTACCGATATCTCGCCCAGCTTTCTCGCCGAGGCGCAGGAGAGATACGCCGCCCACTCCAGCCGCATGCGCTTCAAGACGCTGGACATTGAGCGGGATCCCGAGGAGCAGGGATACGAGCTCGGCTCCTACGATGTTGTGATTGCTGCCGCGGTGAGTTGGCCTTGCCCTTCCATGCAACTCGTCTTCTGAAGAGCACGTCTGGCTAACTAGAGGGGTTTGTGCCATAGGTTTTGCACGCGACGACCAGTATCGACAATGCGTTGCGCAATGTCAGAAAGCTACTCAAACCGTGAGGATCCACCCATTATTGGTAGATGCTTTGCCCACCGATATGCTGACCAGTCGAGGGTAGTGGTGGCCAGCTCGTTTTCTCGGAGCCAACAAACCTGCGAATGGCAACTATTCCGTTTGCCTTTGGCGTTCTGCCAGGCTGGTGGCTCTGTGAGTATAACGCCTTGACTCTGCTAGTCCGCAGCTGCTGACATAGTGACCTCCCAGCTACCGAAAAGGTCAGATCTTCGGGGCCACTTTTGACCAGGCCGGAATGGAACGAAGCGTTGTTGCAGGCCGGCTTCGATGGCCTCAGGGTATCCTTGCCAGACGATGCGGAAGAAACACACGGCTTGTCTCTCATGGTCTCCTGTTCAACAACCCCACCGGAACTCCCGAGTCCGGAGGCAGCTCCCTCAACTGTCATCGTGACAGAAACTCCGGAGCAAGAAGATCTCGCAGCTCTCCTCCAACCATGCCTGACCTCCCGATTCAAGGGGGTGTGCGACATCGTGTCGAGCGACAGGCTGACTGCAAGAGAATCAAAGTACGATCAGTGCATATGCCTCATGGAACTGGGCAAGCCTGTAATGGCGCATCTGACCGAGACCCAATTCGCGGCTCTTGGGCACATGGTGAATGCGTCGAAGCAGATACTCTGGGTCACGGATAACTGTGGCGAAGGTGCCGAGAACCCGGAAGCAGCCATGATTTCAGGTTTCGGCAAAAGCCTTATGCGGGAACAGCCCAAGCTCAGCTTCGTCCACATCAACGTACAGACTGCAGCTCGTATGACAGAGACCATCATGCGAGTCGTCGAGCAGAGCCGCAAGGTGCCTCTCGAGCAGCAAGAGACGGACATCTTGGAGGAAAACGGCGCGATATTGGTTCCCAGGGTGGTCGAGGCCCCCCACATCAACAGCATTTTGGACTCGGAAGCCCACGGGTCAAAGCCCCGGCCTGTCGAGGTCGGCAAAGGGGGGGGAGCCGGCGATGAGGAACTGGAGCTGCGTTTCTCTCCCGGACGTCTCGACTCGTTGCACTTTGGCCCCAGCGATGAGTCGTCACTCCCGCTCCAAGAAGAAGAGGTGCGAGTGCTGGTCAAGGCCACTGGTATCAACTTCAAGGACGTCATGGTTGCTCTGAATCAAGTGTCGGACGACCACATCGGTCAGGAGTTCGCCGGAGTAGTGATGGAGGCTGGGGCAAGATGGAAGACGGTCTTTCGCCCCGGCGAGGGTGTCTGCGGCATCGTTTCTGGGAGCTTCCGCAGCTGCTTGCGCGCAAAGGGATGTCATTTGATGAGAATCCCTCCAGGCGTCTCGTTCACTGAGGCGAGCGCCATACCTTTGGCATACGCCACCGCGCAATACGGATTGCACCACCTGGCTCGCCTCCAACCCGGCGAGAGCATCCTGATCCACGCGGCAGCCGGCGCCGTCGGCCAGGCCGCCATCCAGCTGGCTCAGAGAACCGGAGCGAAGGTATACGTGACCGTCAGCACGCAGAAGAAGCAGAAGCTCCTCATGGACAGGTATGGCATCGAGTCCAGCCACTTCTTTTCCAGTCGAAACACCCAATTCGCGCAGGGAATCATGCTGAGTACTAGCGGCAAAGGCGTCAACGTCGTGCTCAACTCGCTCGCCGGCCACGCTTTGACCGAGAGCTGGCGGTGCCTCGCGGCGTTTGGGCGGTTCATCGAAATCGGCAAACGCGACATGAGTACCTTTAAGAGCCTGCCCATGGCACCATTCCAGCACAACCTCTCGTTCTGCTCTCTAGATCTCGCAGTCGTGGCGAAGCTCGACGATGCCCTGATGGGGCGCATCATGCAGGAGGTGGAGGAACTCTTCCTGGACGAGGCGACGCAGAAGCGCATGGCGCCGCACCCCTTGACGGTATTCAAGCGCTCGGACATCGAGACGGCGTTCCGACTGCTGCAGACCGGTCGTCATGTCGGCAAGGCCGTGGTGGATTGGGAGCAGGAAGACACGATCCAGGTGAGCATCGAGCCGTGTAAATGGACGTGAGCGGACGTTAGCTGACAAGACGGCAGGTCGTCCCGAGGAGCCCGCTCGATTATAGATTCGACGACAAGGCCACCTACGTGATCGCCGGTGGGCTCGGCGGCATCGGGAGGAGCGTGGCAGCGTGGATGTGCCATCACGGCGCGAGACACGTTATCTTGCTCTCGCGCTCTGGTCCCAGAAGCGACGCCGCCAAGGAGCTGGTGGCAAGCCTCGGCCAGGACGGTGTTCACGTGTATGCCCCCGAGTGTGACGTCTCGAACGCAGACGCGGTCGCCGCCGTCGTGGCGTACGCCAAGGCGAACATGCCGCCCATCAAGGGCTGCATCCAAGCATCCATGGCGGTGGAGGTGAGTCGCATCCGTCTTGTTCGAACGCGACGAGGCAACCCCCCCTGGACGTTCAAGTTGACTAACGAGTATCCCCGATCAGAACCGCATGTTTGAAAACTACAACCTGCCGGCTTTCCACGCGACCATGGACTCCAAAGTCCAGGGAACGCTCAACCTGGACCGCCACCTCCCGACGGACATGGACTTCATGGTGATGCTCTCCTCGCTCGCAGGCATCCACGGTGCCGGGTCGCAGAGCAACTACGCGGCGGCCAACGCCTTCTTGGACGCCTTTGCGCGCCGCCGACATGCCCGGGGTCAACGCTGCGTCTCGCTCGACCTCGGCATCGTCGAGGGCGTCGGGTACATCGCCGAGCGCGCCGAGGTGGCCCAGAACATGGCCATGGCGTACCTCGACCACAAGGTGATGCGCGAGAGCGACCTGCACTTCCTACTCAAGTACGCGTGCAGCCCACGCCTCAGCGTCCCGTCACCCTGGGAGACGCAGGTCCTCGGCGCTCTGACGACGCCCGCGTTTGCGAGACGCGGCGGCGTGGTGCAGGAGCACGGATGGATGCGCGCACCCGTCTTCCGCCACCTGTACCGCATGGAGCAGGACGGGGGCGACGCGACGGCCGGCGCAGCCGCGGGCGCTGGGCAGACCGACAGCGCTGCCGCGGGAGCGCAGCTTCGCGCGGCCGAGAGCCTGTCCGCGGCCGCGGCTGTGGTCACCGGCTTGTTGGCGAGGCGGTTGGCGCGATCCCTGGCCGTGCCCGACGAGGACATCGACGTCAACAGGCCGCCGTATGCGTTTGGCGTCGACTCGCTCGTCGCCGCCGAGCTGCTGGGTTGGTTCACGGATGTGATCCGCGCCGACATGCGCGTCCTGCAGATCCTGAGCAGCTCCACAATCGCGCAGCTGGGGCTGATGGCCGCCGAGAAGAGTGATTATATGCAGGATCGGGAGTTGCAGGCGTGAGGAGCCGGGACTCCGAGGAGAGATGCAGGAACAGCCGTGGCGTGTTTCGTACCATGGGCAAAAGGAGCAACGCAGCGAATGGGAACGGAATGCTGAAAGATCTATAAATAACGTATCACGTCTCAAACATGCTGTGGAACGCTCTCTTCTCTGTTTGCCGTCTCGGTGAGGTTATCGCCCCCAGCGCCCGCAAATCCGTGGCAAACATGAAGAATACCAACAGCATTGCGCTTGCTATCACAGGTTTCACAGCCTTCCCGCGGCCCATTGCTAGGCATCCTGCTGCTTGGCGTCCTGGTGCTTGGTGTCCTGGTGCTTGGCGACGTGCTGCTTGTCGTGCTTACGCTTTACTCGTACTCGTAACTAAACAGCGTTGTTTCCTCTGCACGCCAACCGCCCCATGCGGGCAATAATACCTGGGCGACAAACAGTATGCGACAAACATCTGTGACAAACATTTCATCAGGGCGACCGGAGTTTCCTGAAACGGCAACAATGGAATGCAATCAAACGGGCTTCGATCTCGCTGCCGTAGAGGCGATTTGAGGTGTCGAGCCGTCGACGGAGGTTTGTTATAAGAATCCACGTCTCAACTCTCAAGTTGAAGTTAGTCGGCAACGACTTCTTGCTGTGCTCAAGCCAACTAGTTCGTGTCCAACAGCATCCAACAGCATCCACCATGCCGGCCCTCACCCAAAGCGCGAGAGAAAACCTCGCGACGTGCGTTGCCATGATTGTCTTGACGGCATTGACGGTGACTACTCGATTCGCCGTCAAGGCATACCGCCGCCAAGTGCCCCCCGGCGCCGATTGGATGTGCCTCTTATCCGTCCTTCTGTTCTACGCTTACTGTGTGCTGATCATCGATTGTGAGTCGCTGACGACGTGGCTACTGGCCTTTGTCTTTACTTTCCACCGAGCTGGTGCTGATATGGGCAAACCAGTCATCATCAACACGTCGCTCTACGGTTCCTTCGACATCAACCCAGAGCGGGGCCCAACCGAGTTGAAGAATCTCCTAAAGGTCCGTTGCGAGCAACGTGCCACACATCGGGCGACTATTGGAAAGCTCACTTGTCCTGTAGGTGACTTTCGCGACGGAGATTCTGTTCGGACTCGTCATCACAACGGTCAAACTCAGCATTCTCTGGTTCTACCACACGCTCTTTGCCGTCTCCAACAACACCCTCAACAAGAGAGTTATAAGGGGAACCGCGGTAATCTGCGTTATCTGGTTCCTCATCGCCAACTTCCTCGTGGTGTTCCAGTGCAATCCTGTCTACGCATACTGGGACATGTTGGCCACGGCGACTTACTGCATGGAGAGCACGCCCCTCCTCCTCGGCTACGAAATGACAAACCTGGTTCTCGACATTGTCATCTTGTGCATTCCAGTCGCCATTTTGCGGGGCGTGCAGCTCGAGCGGTCCAAGAAGGTGGGCGTCTTGGCCATCTTTCTACTGGGCGCTTTGTAAGTCGCATGCTTGGGATCAAGGTCAATGCTCGAAACTGACGGGTCACGCAGCGTTTGCGTGGCAAGCATTGTCCGGTTGAAGACAATATGGACTCCTATAGGGGCCCATCATGGTTGTGAGTTTCTCCTTTCCCAACCACATGCTTGGATATGCAAACTCACAGCGATCAAGTCGACTATGCCGCCTCAATGATGTGGTCCACAATGCAATTGGGCATTGCCATTACCTGCGCCTGCCTGCCCACCCTGGCTCCACTCCTTACCAATATCAGAATGCCGTTTGTGTACCTCTCGAGCTGGTTTACATCGGCTTGGTCTCGGGTGAACTCCTATTCCTCCACCCAGAAGCACACGGTTCCCGGCCGGCACGAGATGCCCGACACGAGCAACCAGGGTACGAGCAACCGGCTGCGTTCTTGGGTCCCCTTCATGGGACCCCACGCTTCTTCCGATGGTCGCGCCTATGGCAATGATAGCCAGGGGTACATTGGCCACGACATTGAGAGTGTGCCTTTGACGACTATTAGAGTGACTCGGGATGTGCATGTGGCCTCATGCAGGGGTGGGTAGAAGAGTCGGGTAGGCTTTCCTACATGTGGAAAAGGCAACTACCGCAGAAGTCCATGAGGCATTGCATGGGGGATAGGTGAATCCGGTTGTGATGGCTTCTCGGGCAGACCTACCCCGGCGCCTGTTCAAGCCCTTGTAAGGAAGGCTCATAGCTCAAGAAGGATTGAAGGAAGGCTCATAGCTCGAGAATGATTGAAGGAAGGCTACCTAATGAGCATAACTCGTTCATTACAGCGTTCTTAGAAGAAAACAGCTATTCCGCTACCAGATTCCCGGTTCATCTCTGCCTATGCCTTGCAACAGTTTAAATTTCCAAATGCACCAATTATAGGAATATTGTCGAGAAGGGAACCATAGCCATATGATACAGCTGTAGCTACGCATTCTATCGCGATTGAACACTGTAGTATAGGCGTTGGTCGAGTGGTTATTTTCGAGTTTCGGCAGGTTGACCACCTAGCCGACACGTCAAGTTTGGAGTTGTTGGCAACTGCGGCAAATCGCATGTAGCACCGACCGAACTGAAGGCTGTGCAGCCAGCCTACCTGGATGCAGTTCATCGCGGCAGGAGGGGCGCATGCTGATTTCGACAAGCAACGCTGAACGTCCGCTCCATTCCTTCTTGAAGGAAATCATCCCATCTTCAGCATTCTCCACGAGAGAGCGACAGAGATGACAGATATAAAAGGAGCCAACCTCCTCACAAGGCATCAAATTTCTAAGAATGACGATGAATAGGGGAAATATGGGGTGAACACAACGGTAGAGGCTTTACACGCCAGAAGGGACTCATTATCCTGTATCTGTATAGTTATATCTGAGTCCCGGACTCATTCTATGTGTGTGCCTAACTGATGCTACCCAATGCTTACTCTCGTAATACAATCACTGCAACTCCCTTCAAATCACGTTTCCTCTCACTTGCTTGATGTGCTTGACGTTAATATCCCGCCACGCAGCCGTGGCGATGACGGCAATGATCAGGACGGATGTCCCCCAGACCAGCATCATCTTCTGGCCGTCGCCGTACGCCCTCTGGATGGCGATACGGGCGGGCGAGCCGATGGGGTACGACAGCTGCACGTCCAGACGGCCGTAGATCTTGTCCAGGTTCTTGAGCTCCTCAGCTGGCAGATACTCGCGGAGCCTACGGGGGAACACGGCCTGCCAGATGCCGGCAGCAACGGTGAGACCGACGGCGGCGCCAATGGCCGCAAACATGGCCTCGACGGCGAGGACGACGGCGACGTACTGGTGCGAGGCGGCGGCCATGACGGCCGTCTGCTCACAGATGACGATGGTGCCGCCGGCAACGGCGATGAATATCTGGCACATAATGATGTAGGCGATGTTGACGTTGGGCTGGCGAAATCTGATCATGAGGCCTACGCCAACGATGAGCAGGGGCACGCCAAAGTAGAGCGCCAGCCACTTGAAGCGGCCTGTCCTGCGAATCAGGAGGCCAACGACGAGCGCCCAGATGCTGCAGCCCACGCTGTAAATCTGTGACACGTAGCTCGCCTGGGTGACGGAGAGGCCGTTGACGACCTGCAGGAAGGAAGGGAAGTAGGCGTCCCAGATGTAGAAGCTGGTAAAGGTGACGGCGGCGAGGGTGCAGGCGCCGAAGACAGTCCGGTCCATGAGGAGCGCGTAGGGAATAAACTGCACGGGGGCGCAGTAGCGCTCCCAGGCGGCGAAGAGGGCCACGAGGAGGAGGCCGGAGACGAGGAGGCCGATGATGAGGGGCGAGGCCCAGCCCAGCTCCTGGCGCGAGTAGATGTTGAAGGGCATGAGGAAGAGCGCCAGGCCGGTGGAGATGAGCAGCACACCGACAATGTCAAACTCGCGACCGTAGTGGACGAGCGACTGGGCAAGGGTGCGGCCGCTCTTGCGGCTGGGGATGAGGCCGCGGCGCTTGGCCTTGTAGTAGTTTTGCATGAAGAGCACGTAGAGCGGCAGGGTGACGAGGGGCGTGACGACGGCAAAGGTGGCGAACCCCCAGCGGAAGCCGGGCCCGTTGAGGAAGGCCTCGGAGATGGGACCGGCGAGCCAGGTGGTGATGATGTAGGGCGAGCTGGAGAAGGCGAAGACGAGGCCGCGGTTGCGCAGGGACGACGTGTCGGCGATGAAGATGCTCAGGCAGTAGTCGAGCCCGTTGAAGCCGACCCAGTAGAAGACCTGGGCGGCGGCGTACGTCTCGACGTTGCGGCAGGCGGCCATGACGACGAGGCCGGCGGTGGTGAGCACGACGGAGAGCAGGTAGCCCTGGGGCCGGCCGAAGACGTCGAGGATCTTGGCGAGGGTGAGCTTGAAGACGCCGCCGACGATCTGGCTGACGATGTTGACGGTGGGCGTGAGGGAGTGCTGCTGGAAGGCCGAGGTGACGTAGGGGGTGAGGGCGAGGGTGGCGCCCTGCTGCATGGTGTTGACGAAGAAGATGAGCCAGATCATGGCGTAGGCGACGACGAGGGCCGTCTTGGTCCAGACGGTCGTGGTGGCCTCGATGTCCTGGACGCCGGCCTGGGCGTCGCCGTCGAACGGCTGCTCATCGGAGTCACCGTCGGAGTCGGAGTCGCTGGCGATGGCGGCATGGCGGCCACCGTCGCCGGACCGGAGGCGGGCCGCGGCCGCGGCGGGATCGGCGACGGTGCCGTAGCCCAGGCCGGTGGCTTTCGGGGCGACGGCCGTCGTCTCGTCGCTCATGGCGTGTTGCGCTGCACAGGCCCGGCTGGGATGGGGAAATGTACGGCGTCTGGGGGCCCTCTGGCAGCGGGACGTCGGGAAAGGGGGCGGGAATGGGATGCGTCGTATGGGGCGGGCGGGTTTACATATGCAGCGAGTGGGCGAGCGATAGCGCCGAGTCTCCGAGGTGAGATGCGGCGACGCTTCACCCGGGGCTTCGGGCCGTGCCGTTCGGATTTCTCGGGGCCCTTGAAACGCGGCATCCGGGGACGGGCAGGTCAGGAGTCGAGCAGCAATGGAGGCCCCGGCGACAGGAGGTTGTGGAAGCTCGACGGGAGGCAGACTTGGTCACGTAAGGATGTCGACTATCTCATAGTCACCGGTGCTTTTACATGTGTGATCACGATGGGGCGTAGGAGCAAACGGTGTGGAAAGTCAGGAGGCGGCAACAACGGCCGAGGCGGAGGATGTGGTGGTGGAGGATGCCAGACGTGGGAGCTGCTGGCGGCCGGTTTCCGAATGCGTCCCCCACGCAGCGAAGAAGCACGGCATTGCCCGTTTGGAATGCCCTCCTGTTTCGAGCCCGTCAGGTGATGATGCCGACACAGGTCCGCTGGTTTCAAAGCGGGTTCCGCTGCGCCATGTTGCGGGTGCCGTCGGGTAAGAGGCGTTGGCGATGCCCGAAACGGGCCCGCCGCGCGCCGTGGTTCGCTGGCTCGCCTAGGCACGCGGCCGCGCAACGCTCGCCGGGGCCGTTTGGGGGCGCGATGCATGGGTCATGGGAGAGACGGTGCCGAAACGTGGGATGTCTGTTGGTTGGGCCGCCTTGGTCCGTAGTCTTGGGCGGGAGGAGAAATTTGCTTATCAGATCGTCGCCCGCAGTGGCTGGCCCCGTTCTAATAAAGTTATCAGATCCGCTGGCGTCTTCGGGCCTCCGAAAAACCACCCACGGCGCATGAAACGCCCCCATTAGGAACGTCCAGGCTGTCGCGGCCGCATCCCTGGCGCCGTGGCTGCGGAACCTGCGTCGCCACTGGGGGCCAGCGCGGTTTTTCTCGTGAGGGAAATTCGTACCGACTGGAGATGTCCTCGTGGGATGTACCAGTACCTGTCCTGTCTCCACTGCGTCTCCATCACGTGCAGGGGGGGAGGGGGGTGTCGGTGGAGGCATCCATGGCGCCATGACACCATGCCATGAATCCTCCATGCACCAGCACCGTTTCTTCCGAGGTTGCTGTCGTCGTGACGATGGACGCTGGGCGCTGGCGGATCCGCCGCACTGGAGGATCGCCGTGTGCGGTCACTGCGGTGCACGGCATGTGGGATGAGGTCGGTCGTGAGCCCCAAGGCCAGACGAGAGGTGCTCATGCTCGCTGCTGATCCTCTGGGCGAAGCTTGGCCCGGCCTTCACTCGCAGACACCAACTTCCGTCAATCCAGACCAGTTCCCGGGGCCAATTCGTTCTGGCTCTCGAGTACCGCGAGCTTGCTGTCCCGTAATCCCATTCCTTTAGCTTCAAAACCCACACAATGGCTGCTCCCGTGGTCCAGCTGGCGTCTCTGTCCGCCGACGACGTCGTCATCAAGCTCCCGCACCCCTACTTCACCGAGTACACGGTCCAGAAGACGGCTTCCTCGTCGTCCTCGTCGTCCTCGTCGTCGCCATCCGACCTGCCGCTCTACCAGCTCCGCGAAAGGGCGGGCTCCTCCCGCAAGCCGCCCCCCGGCGCGCTCGCCAACGCCCGCGTCGCCTTCTCCGAGCCCGCGGACCTCAAGTCGAGCGAGCTGCCGCCCGCCTCCAACAACGGCGCCTGGGCCCGCGCCCGGCGGTCGCCATGCTCGGTCGTGGCCTGGGACGGCGAGGAGGCGCCCTCGCTGGCGCAGGCCTGGCTGCTGCTCTACGTGCTCTTCACGCTGCGCCCGGGCATGGAGGCGCTGCGCCTCGAGCTCCGCGGCCGGCACGCGGCGGCGCTGGGCCAGCAGCTGACGGACGTGCTGCTCGCGGTTGAGCACCCGCTGCCGGCGCGGGAGGCGCGCGCCCCCGC
>JALHBX010000004.1:0-64177 GCA_024340025.1 Tolypocladium tundrense
ATCCCCCACCCCTCCCCCCCAGCCATGCCACCCCCCTTCTCGGCTCTGCGGCGCCGACTTATCCATTCACTCATTCACTCATGGCTCATCCGTGCCCTTGGCTGTCGCGCACTTCGCCTTTACCCCAACCTTAATTCGCTCTTTCCCTCCTGTCTCCCGCTCCGATTCACATTCACCGTTTGCGACGCTCAATCACAATTAATCTTGTTCTGTGAACAGCTCATAACGTCGTCCTGCAAACGCCAAACGCTCGACTGCAGACATCTCGACTGCAGACAACTCGACGCAGACAACTCGTCGCAGACAACTCGACGTAACTCAAGCCAACCCCGATAAGTCTCACACGGAGCCTCTCAACCGCCTCAGCAGTCAAGGTAGGTTCTGCTCACCAAGTTTCTTCTCGCCGTGCCCCTCTCCTTTTGTCGGGTTCGACATCTTCCAGCACTTCGCCCGCGCTTGATGATGCACAAACCTCCCGTGTGGACCTGGTGTCTCTGTGCTCCTGCGCCTTCAGGCACTGCCTAGGGATTGGCCCCTCTCGCGATGTCGCTTCCCGCCTCAGATCAGACCTGGCGGTGCACCAGAGCGCAAACGGGTATCATTTGGCTGGACAAGTTTACCGTCGCAAGTGCGTACCGTGGCCGAGTCTCGCCTATCCCACCATTCCTCCTCTCAATCTCAGCCTGATGGATGGGGGTGGTTACCACAAATCTGCCAAGACCTCTTCCACCGACTCCTGTGGATGGCGGCAGATCCTCTCGTCTCAAGTCGTCATGCACATCGCCAAGCGGCAACACCTCAACCACAGGGAATGGAAATTTTAGTCGAGTGGGGCGAGCGGATCGGCTTCAAACGGACAATTCTCCCCTACTTCCGGCGCGAAGGGCGAGCAACCACAAGGCGGCATCTCTGCTTTGTGGCCGTTTGTGTGCATTCACGGCTGTGTGATCGTGTCCAAAGCATATATGGTACAGCAGCCGCAGGGCTGCTCCAAATGCAAACCGGACACTGGCCGCTCACACCCTGCTACCCCCCCCCGTTACTCTGTCCTGCTATACCCAGTCCCTTCAACGTTTCTCTGATTTACGTTTCCTGCCATCCGCATTGCCTTGACTCCCATGGGACCTGTCCGGAGACTGACTCGTCAAAGCAGTTGTGTCATTCTCGGCCAAGCTCTGCGCAAGCACCGCCTGACACAGCGTTGACTCTCAGACTCAGGTATTCACCAAGTTTACTGAACTTGGGTGAATGCAACTTGAGCCCAACCTAGTCACCTTGCTTAGCCGCCGAGGACGTCCTGCGAAAGCAGGTACGGGAAAGAACCTTCACAACGGAGACCATTAGTTCAGACAAGATGGAGACGTATCACGGTTACGTGCGCACCCCTGGCGACGCCATCAAGCTTTTTGAGGCGTGTCGTCTTGGGCTGTTGCCCCGAGTACAGCGACGACTTTCAGAGAAGGAGAGACAGTCGATACGCTCGGGCTCCGTCTTCGTGTGGGACGAGCGAGAGGCGGGCATGAGGAGATGGACAGACGGCAAGTCGTGGAGTGCCAGCCGCGTGTCTGGCAGCTTCTTGACGTACAGAGAAATGGAAGGCAAGCGGGGAGGCGGCTTCGGCAGTGGTAGGAGAGGAGCGGGCAAGACACCAGACTCAGGCCGCGGTAGCGACGAGGATCACGACGACGGAGAGCCCGAGGGATATCGCTACAAGGCCGACGGCTTGATGAAGCAGTCATTCAGCATCACAACTTCGACTGGACAGCACCTCCACCTCATCTCTTACTACTCGCGACCGCAGCCCGGCCAGCCCGACTTGCCTCAGCCGAGTTCCGACCCGTCGCTGCGTGGAATCGTGCCCCCCAAGGGCATGTACCCGGAATCAAGCATGGGTGAGACGAACCAGACACCAGCGCTCACGCGAGCACCGATGCAGCAGCCGTACATGATTGCGCCGCATCATCCTCATTCGCACCACCAGCAGCCTTATGCACCTCACTATGCCCAGCCAGGGTACGGATGGCCTCCGTCACCCGCCGCCACGCCGCCGTATGGCCACCACTACACCCCGGCTCCATACCCGCCGCACGTCCATCATCTGCCTCCCCCTCACGCCTCCCAGCCGGCTCTGCCGCCTCAAGCCTACTCTCAATCTCACTACACGCACGCTCCTCCCTATGAACGCACTTCGCTGCCACCGTTACATAACCCGAATCCAACTACAATGACGCCCTACCCTGGTCACCATGCCTCGCATGGGCCGTCGACCCCACGATTGAACGACTCACCGCGACAGAAGGACTTGCAAGCAGCGGCACAGGCCGTAGTGGCCGACGTGCACCTCAGCAATGGGTCGGCGAGGGGCTCCCATGGACCACTTCCGGCCCTCAATGCCGTTACCAACGGAACTCCTGCATCTTCCCACGCCACCATGGCCACGCCGCCGACACGGAACTTGAGTGTAACCCCGCCAAGGACGTCTCATTTGGATGGCCCAGGGCCCTTGGCCAATGGCGGCCACAGGTCGAGTCTATCTGCGCTCCTGCACCCGACGGCCTCGAGCAGCGAACCCATTAGCGCCAAACCCGCCAGCAACGGCAGCGGCAGCAGCAGCCCGAGAACAAATAGCGCAACGGCAGAAAAGGGAGGCGTCAGTGAGGATGCGAGGGCGTTGAGGATGTTGGACCGCAAGTTCTGCATCTAGAACGATGGAACTGTCGGCCGTTTGGAACACCAATAATACCCGGATGGAGCTTCATGGCAAATTCGTTGCCTTGAGCAGTTTTGGCGGCGTTGGGGCGGAGGGATGGGCGGACACGCGGAAGTGTCGCGGGAGCGGTTAGTGGTTTGCTGCATTTGTTTTCCCCCGGAATTGGGTCAAGGATGAGGCATAGCAAAGGGGACAAGGAATAAGGAACGGGACTGGATCGGCGTTACGGGTTGGCGAAGTTCTACTTCGTTCAATATCTGGGCATCGCTTTTGATGCATAGAGACGGCTAGAGTAGACGGGCTGCTCTGTTGGTGACCTGAATAGCGCAGCTGAAGAAATCAAGGAGTATGCAGTCAACGCGTTGACTTCGATGCCATGCACTAGGCGCATTGAGAGACAGCTGGACCAATGTTGTCATGGTGTTGCTGGAGGGCTGTTGAAGCTTCCATTGCTGCGAGGTGAAGAATTGCCTATTTGGGTATCCTGGGTGGGGCCTCGGCGAATAGCAATTCGGGATGCTGAATCTTGTGTTGTTTGACGGCTGTGCCAAGCCGGCAACTTTCCCATGAGTGGCTGGCCATTGGGAGCTGGTCATCAGATGCTCGGCATCGCGGGAGATGGCCGAAGGGGGGTGTAGTGGAAGAGGAGCCTGAAAATCGCGGGCTCGTGTGCGGGGTGTGTGCACCCGTATCCCCCCCCCCCCTGCTGCTCCCCTTTAGCGGACTTTTGTCTGGGCGGTTTCTTCGGCCGTTACGAGATGGGTTGCGTACGTGCGGCCGCGTCATCGCAGCCGGCAAAGAGGTGCCGGGTGGAGGGCGCGTTGAAGCACAGCATTGGCATGCGAATGGGAGTACGAACTAGGCCTAGGAGTGGGGAGGACCAGAGGAGACGGGGGTGGGGGGAAGGGTCACCTCGCCCTGCCTACGAGTATGTTGGATTGCTTTTAAGCTTATTGCTCGTAGACACGATTGGGGGGCGTGCATCCCTCTGGGGGTTGTGAGGTCTGGAGATGTCGATGCGCGTCAACGTTCTGGGGCACCACGTGTATTCCGTGGGTAGGGACGAGCCCGCTGGAAGGGGCCGCGGGGTCTCGTGAGGACGGGAGTTGCGTGTATGTACTTCGTACGAGTAAAGAGCACCGGGATGTGGGCTTTTCCGGGCTGGGTTTGGTTGAGTGTTTCGAGAACGAATATGGCGTGCCTTGCCATGTTTCGTATTACAGGCACGTACGCTGCTCGGGGCCGTGCTGAAGGAAGAGCCGCACGAGTATTCGCGGAGGCCATGTTCCGCGGATGTGGCATTGGAATGGGGAAGTATACATAGGTACGGACGGAAAACTGGCCGATGTTTGTCCGTTTGCCGGCCTCAGAAGATGGGGGTGCGCAGTGACGAACTGGCTTTATTGGCATTATGCTAGTTGGACGAGGCCGGGCGAGAATGGGGATCTCATGCCGAGCCAAGGCCAGTTTTATCCCTTGCACTGCGATGATGATTTAAATACGCTCATCTATCTATGTCCACCTACGTGTGATTGCCGTGATTGACTTCGTATTTTGCACGACGAGAAGTCTGCGACATGGCCATCGCCAACGCCCGCACGTCGGCTCCTCGAGCTCGCCAGCGGCCCGTTGGTGCGCGCAAGCTGCGCGCGTGCTCGGTGTTGTAGATGGTGTTGAGTCTTGACGATGTACTCGGCGGGTCGTCGGTGCAGCGCCCCGGGGCGTGAGACGGTCGAGGACGTCCGGAAACTTTAGCTGTGATGATGGTGTTAATTCTCGTAATGGAACTGGTGCAGGGCGGTTCCGGGGTTGTCATTAGAGGTAAATGTGCGAACGGCGAGAGTTGATGACAGGGCATTGACATTGGGCTGGTTCCGGCGTCCATCTCGGCCTGTATCATGCCGAGTTCAATGTCGAGGACCCTGTTGGTGAGGGCTTTGCTGTTTTGCGCGAGGCCTCCCGGGGGTTGGTATGTCTCCGAGGATCTCGGCCATGACACTGACAAAACGGCGAGTCTTGTTGTCCGGTAGTGCTGACCCTGCAAGGACCAGAGTCCAAGGGGGAAGATTTACGGGCAACCAGCCAGGGTCCTTGCGGACGGCTACGAACCCTCGAGGATGTCTCTCCTCAGCATTCGCATGCCATCCTCGGCGAGGGTCGTCATGCTGGAGGTGATCCTGGTGGGATGTCGTGGCATCCAACTGATGGCCAGTACCTGGTAGTGGTTCCAGATTCGGGACCACAGTTGGTGGTTGTATACATTTAAGTGTTCATGTGATATAGATGCTTTAGCTGCAGCAAAAGTTCTTACTTACTACAAAGTTAGCGGAGTCTGCGCATGGGTGTTGGTGTAGTTGGGCGATGGGTTCAGGAGGATCTCCTTGAAGTAGCCTGGCGTTTTGGACGCTTCGATGGGATGGTATGAGGGACTCTGGGAAAACGCCGCTCTCGTGCGTAGCAGAGACGAGGCACTGTTATGATCGAGCACCTGTGACCAACTTCCCTCTCCTCGTGTGTCACCAGTCTCCTTCTGCTCATGTGTCTTCATTCGGTATTCGCTCGAAAAGAGGCGCTTGCCCAGGCCCTTCTTCTATCTGCATCTGGGCTATTTGTCGAAACCTCGTTGGCCAGTTAGTCAAACCTAATGATATCAAGGCCGACGAGAGAGGGCCTTGTAACAGTATCCAGTCCCACTCGAAGAAGCTGCTCTTCCCAAATCTTGACCACCGCTCTGCGAAGATCGCCCCATTTGACTGGGCCATTGGGAATACCTCTGTTACCCAATGCCTGGTAGTGGCCTACCAAATCCTTGTCCTCCAACTGGCGAGCCGTCGCCCTGCTCATACGGAGCGTGTTGCTGCATTGAACTGTTTGACTGCAGAAACAGAAATGAATGGTCTGGCACAGCGGCGAGCATTCGAGGACTCTACCGAGAATCTCCATGCATGTCTCCTCGGTCATGAACTGGCGATTAGAAAACGCGAGTAGCTTCACGCGGCTCAGATTCATATAATGGAGCTTGTCAATCATGTCGGTATGGATAAAGACGATGTCGCTTTCGTAGTTGAGCCAACACCCTGCGCGCGCAGTGCCATACAGGCCAAATTCGAAGCCGCCAACCATGGCGCTGGCTTGTCGAGACTCACGACATGTCGCCAGAAAGGCAGGAGGTTTATATTTCCGTCTGAGCTCCACGATCGGAGGATCCGCGTGCTGCCCACGTTGGGGTCGTCGGTTGTGGATAATGTCGCGGCGATATGGTTCGATGCAGGGTTCAAAAATGCGCCTCTCTAGGGCAGCCATCTTCCAGATCTTTATGCGCAACTCGGGCGGCAGGTAACTGAAGCGGTGAAAAGTCACATCAGGGCTTGAAATGTTGTCGAAACAGAAGAGCGGCTGCATAGATTTGAGGGCGGCTACGTAGGGGGTAGACCTGGCAAACGGTGTTGAGACTGAGTCATGTTAGCAAAGCGGCGGAACGGCAGAGGGATTAGTGGCCGCAACCCTGTCGCCCGTTGCTAGGCCCATCCGCCTTGAGGCTGACCGACTTCTTGATTTCATTCAATTGGTTCTCGATGTTCTGGAAACCTTCCTTGACAACACGGGCGAGGTCTTTGATGGCATCTTCGACAGTGGTCCCGGAGTGGGAATCGGGCATAGCCGCCATGCTGGTCTGAGTCCTTGTGAAAACAGCTGGGTTGCTGCTATAATATGACCCGCTTGAGTCACGATTCGAGATGGCGGTTTGCCGCACGATCAGACAGATGAAGACAACTGGAGCTGGGACAGGTGTCCTCCCTCAACAGGTTGAGGAAGACAATGGACTGGCCACGACGAGATTGCGCGATCCTCCAAGTGCGGGGTTTGAACGGCCAACGGCCCAACATCAATGCGCCGACAACTTGTTGGTTCAGCAACTCAAGACTTGATTGTTGGGTGTTGTTAGAGCTGGTGAGTTTCTGCCTCAGGCAGCAGCCAGGATCGGCCAAGGGTACGCTCAGACGCTGTGACAAGCTGACAACTCTGAACCGACACCGACATTGACTTCCTGGGAAGTCATTGCACAAACGACTCACCCAGCGAACGCTCCATCACCATCGCCATGTTGTCCTGGGTTGTCCCTACAGCCCCCAAGCCTTGACGCGATGGAATCATACAGACGAGCACATCCAACCGTAGCCACGGTGCCCGAGACCTCGACCATGGCGCCACAGGTGCCGATGGATGAACAAGATGAGACCTGCATCAATCAGCGATCCTATGGCACTGAAATCGAATCCCCGACCATTGCCGTCATTGGGCGCCGTTCTGGGCGGCGTCCTGGGCCAGAGGAACTGTATTTGGCCGCCGACTGGACCAATCTTCTGGCCAGGTTTTCGCTGTGAAGCAGTGTCTCTCAATCGAGAAAACGAGTGAGGACGAGCCATGGCAACTCTCGGAGCGTATCTCCTACGTGAGCATGACGCATGGGTCCGAATGCTGAGCCGGTCGAGGCTGACTGTCGTTTGTAGGAGCACATTATGACGAAGTGTCGTACGTCTACTTGAAACGTAAGGGAGTCACGAGTGCTCGTGGTGGCATCAGTCTTTGCCACCCCGTCAAGATATCAAGCCCGAACGTCATGGAACAGTCGGGCGATCCTCAGTGTCAAGTTGACAGGTTTCGATCTTGGCATGTCCACTGATCTAACGGCCCGAACCCTCGCCACTACATGTATGGATCGGCCGGCGTTGTACGGACGGACTACGCCGACCCTACACCATGCCCAAGATAGAGTTGGCCGGGAAGCGAATACTTCATCCCTTGGCGCCACGGCGATCGAGCTATCACAAAGACTTCCACCCGAGGCCGGGCCTTGCCGGCGTAGCCCGTACTCGCTTATGTCTCGCTCGACTATGCAGTCTTTTTTGCCGAACACGACGCTGTTCCCGGGACGCCTGGTTCTGGTCGGATGGACAACGATGCCCCCGCGAGACATGGGGGACATGCTCGCTACCTCATTGAACAGTTACAGTCTCCGACAAGATCAGCGCGAAGGCACATCTGCATGAAAGGGAGGTACAGCATAACCGGAACGGCACGTCATCACGAAGGGGAGGTTAGTTGCAGCAAAAGCTGCGAGAACAACGGCATTCCGACGCTGTGTAACACGAGGCCCAAGCCGGCACTTGCCCTCCCGGTGTGAGAAGAGTGCTACCCCAGCGAGTCATCGCTTGTCCCGTTTTCGTGGAGTTGCATGCCGTTGTACGGCCTCTGCATGCGCGCTCCCATGGCTCATGGGGGGATTTGTTGTGCGTTTTCGTCCGAATGATGCCCGATTGCGCCATCAACGACACTTGCATTGCCATTTTCTCGGCATGGCCAATGGAAATTGAACCTCGGGCGCCTTGTATCACCACACAACGTTTGGTGTGCAGTGTCGATGAGCCGGTTCAAGTGGTGGCGCATCACTTACATGCCGAGCCGGCCGCCAGCAACGGCGCGAGCCACAATCAGCAAACACAGTCTCCACACCCAAGCTTGCTTCTGCGCGCGCAAGCAGGTTTTTGACTTCAAGCCTCGAACGGGTTCACGAGGACTTTTCCGCAGCGTGCGCGTGCTAAAATAGACTTTCGGGAGGCTGCCAATCCGGGACTCGTCCTGAGAACTTGCTCTGCTGGGCTAGCGAATCATAACGGGCCGGTATGGCAGAGGCAGGCTGAACGGGCTACGAATGGGACGGGCCTGCTGGCTTCGGGGAGGCGCTCGAGCTCTGACCAAAGGTTCACCTGGATCATTAAGGAGGCGTTATGGCGACTCGTGTTGTGGCGGAGTTGACTTGCGTTTTCAGATCCGGCGCTGCCGCGCGACTCGCGAGAGCCCCTGGGCTCGTATTTGGCCGTGTGAAGCCATTGTGGCCCGCCAAGGCGATTTTTTTCTCGACCGCGGGAGAAATCCATAGCCAACTTCTTCGGAAGCCATTGCCAGCTGTCAGCTGCACAGGAAACCAAGGGCCCACCACTCGCGGTCCCGGGATTGGTTTGTTTGCGTCTCCTCAGCTGGCATGAGCAGCCTTCCGGCAGTCCTTGGCGCACAGTCCCGAGGTTGTACGCGGAGAACCTGCTGCAACCTCGAGACGCATCGTCGGAGAAAACGGTTCTTCAGCCCCTCGTTCAGACGAACCTTGGGCTGCAGGCGGTTCTGGAGAGCTGAAAAGCCGGCCGCCACACCCCCCCCCTCCCTCCCGTCGGGGAACTTGGCAAGAGCTTCTTCCATGGCTTGCTGCTTATCTGTTGGTGGGGGGTTTGGAGAGGTATATCTACTCGGTGCCCGGCCATGTTGCTTGAGGGGAGGGTCAAGTCTTGTTGTCTCATCCTGAAGCTGAGAGTAATCGCAAGCTTACGCACCTAATTGTGCCCCCAGCACCATGACTGTCAAGGAGAATCTTCGTGCCTTTATGGACGTACGGGGAAACCGTATGCACCAGCAGGGCGGGAGAGACCACCCTCTCCCCAGCTCGACTAGGAATGCCCTGACAGTCATCGTGGGCGAGTTCTGCGGCACGTTCATGTTCCTGCTGCTCTCCTTCATCGGCGCCCAGACGGCACTGAACACAAACTCGCCCGGCGACCCAAATGCTCCGCTGCTGCCGTTCAGCCTCCTGTACATTGCCGCATCGTTTGGCACCGCCCTGGCCGTCAACGTATGGATCTTCTTCCGCGTCACGGGCGGCATGTTCAACCCCGCTGTAAGTCGTCGCCTCTCGGTAGTTGCCTCGTCTGTGAGCAGAGACTGACTGTGAGCAAAGGTCACCTTGGGTCTAGCCCTTGTCGGCGCCGTCAAGCCACTCCGCGCCGTCATGGTCTTCGTCACCCAGATTGTGGCGGCCATTGCGGCTGCAGCGGTTGTGGATGGCCTCCTTCCTGGGCCCCTGGGCGTCTCTAACAAGCTGTCTGATGGGACAAGCATTGTTCAGGGACTCTTTCTAGAGATGTTCCTCACGTCGCAGCTCGTGTTGACGGTGTACTTCCTGGCCGTCGAGAAGCACCGGGCCACGTTCCTCGCGCCCATCGGCATCGGCATCTCCGTCTTCATCGCCCACATCGCAGGGACCAACTACACGGGGACGTCGATCAACCCCGCGCGGTCGTTCGGCCCGGCCGTCATCAGCGGGTTCGTAGGCTACCACTGGATCTTCTGGCTGGGCCCCTTTATGGGTTCGCTTTTGGCGTTTGCCGTTTACACCATCCTCAAGTGGCTGGACTACACCTCCGCCAACCCCGGCCAGGATGCGGACGACCTCGAAAAGGGAAACAGGGCGGCACTGATGCAGACGAATTCGGTGGCCGAGAGGAGGGACGGGATCGCGAGTGACTCCGGTACCGGCAACAGTGACCAGTCTACCCTGAGGTCGCCGTCGACGCCGGCAACCAGGAAGGACAGCTCCCCCAGCGAACACCCTGTTTCTCCCGGAGGGATGAGCAAGAACGGAGGTATTTAGGTGCATTCTTCCGGAACCGGAACTTGCACGTGCCCTGACATGGGACTCGGAATTGGAGGCACATGCCCTTGGTAACTGCATGTTGAATTGTTAATCATGGCGGCTGAGAATGAAGCTGAAAAGTTGAGAATGGGGTTGAAAAGCCGAGAATGAAGTGGAAAAGCGTTGAGAGCGTCGAGGCGAGGTCACCTCGGGATTTGGCCTTTTATATCCACCCTTTTAAAGCATGTATTTATATTTCGCATTTAATCTCCTGGTCCTCTCAGGTTGTCTCGATGCTTGTTTGGATGCCCAGATGCCACCCTGCCCCACTGTGACATGGCCATCTGTTTTACGAATGCTTCGAAACGCCTACTTGACAATTGAAACATACCCACCCACCTACTCCAGCTCCTCTCCCCACGGCCCAATGCCGGGTCCCTTGAAGAGCCTCCCACCCTTCCACACCCACACGATGTTGCTCCTCTTCTGCAGGACCTTGACGTCCTCGACAGGGTTCTCCCACACGCCAATCATATCGGCCTCGTACCCGGCCTTCAGCTGCCCAGTCTTGGGGGCCTGGCCCTTGACCGTCAGCGGCCCGTTGGCCGTGGCCGCCCTGATGGCCTCCAGGCTGCTCATGCCCGCCTGGACGGCGTAGTCGAGCTCGACGGCCATGTTGAAGCCCGGCGGCGTGTCCGTGCCCAGCGCAAAGGTCACGCCGGCGTCAATGGCCAGCCTGTACGCGTTGAGGTGGTTCGAGCCGCACAGCTTGGCCTTGTCCCAGATGATCTTGGGCAGGCCCCTTCCGCCGGTCTGGAGGAGCAGGTCGACGACGGTGCGCGTGGCGACGTAGACGGTCCCCTTCTCCTTGATGAGGTCGATGCACTCCTGGTCCGCGAGGGAGACGTGCTCGACGCTCGTCACGCCGGCGCGGACGGCCTGCAGGATGCCCGGCTTGCCGTGGACGTGCGCGGCCACCGCGCGCTCCATGCGCGACGCCTCCGACACGATGGCGTCGAGCTCCTCGGGGCTGAACTGCGCGTACAGGGGGTTGTCGTCGCGGGAGAGGACGCCCCCGGAGGCGAGGATCTTGATGCACTTTGCGCCGCGGCGGATCTGGAGGCGCACCCCCTTGCGGCACTCGTCCACGCCGTCGACGAGGCAGCTCATCGTGGTCCCGAAGTGGCCGGCCCTGACGGAGCCGACGCCGAGGTTGAGGATGGCGTCTCCGGCCGGCAGCGCAAAGATGTCGCCGTGCCCGGCGAGCTGGCTGAGGCAGGCGCCCGCGCTGTACACGTTGGGCCCGACGATGGTGCCGTCCTCGATCGCCTTGGAGACCTCGCAGCCGTAGCCCGCGACGTCTCGCAGCGAGGTGTAGCCGCGCTGCAGGGACTCCCAGCATCCCTTGGCCAGTCGCGCGCCGGCCGTGGCCGGGTTGTCGGCGATGAACGTCAGTCCCGTGGTGCCCTCTTCCTCGGCCGATGCATCGTTTTCGCCCCCGAAATGGACGTGGACATCCCAGAGGCCAGGCATGAGGTACGGCACGGCGTGAAGCTTGTGAGGCTGCTGGGTGTACTCCTTGGGCAGGTCCGCCTTCTTGCCGACCCATGCGATGATCTTGTTCTCCGCGACGAGCGCGGCGTCCTCGATGGGCTCGCCCGCGCCGGGGATGAGCAGCTCGGCGGTCACTATGGTGTATGAGGGCTTCTTGGCCACTGGTTCGTCCTGGTCGTCGCCATGGCGAGACGGAGCAGAGCTCCTGGTCCGGACGGCAATGCCCAGGCCAGTGGAGTAGATGCGGCTGGGCAGCTCCTCGGGGGAGTCACCGGCAGGCTCAGGGTAGCGCGGGATCACACGTCTCGTCATTGTCAACGCTCTTTGAGATGTACAGAAGTAAGTTATATGCTGTAGTTTAAGCAATGAGCTCTCTAAAGCCAGGGAACAAAGCAGAGTGAGAAGGACAAGCAGGGAGGAACTGCGTAGCAGGCGGCTTCAATACGAGTAATAAAGACCGGCTTCGGCGAGCGGGGAGCCGATGCAAGCTCACGACGTTACTCGTTCGGGAAGGTCGCTGACCCTGTGTCCGGGGTTATCGGGTCCGGCGTATCGGCAGGTCTTGACTTCACCTGTTTGCCGTTGATCGAGAAACCTGGGGAGCGTGTCAAATGCTGAGCTGGCATCATGCCGCGTCGCGGACGTGTGGATTTCAGAAGACAGCACTCCGTGCTTCGTAGCGAGCCCCCATGCGGTTGCTGGACACGGGATGGAGCTCAGGTACGTACAGCCGGTGTTGATGGTCGCCGTGTGGGGCCGGGGCCGTACCCGAGGCCCGCAGCTCGCCCATAGCAACTCAAGTGATGCGGTTGCAATTCAGCGGCATCCAGTGAGCTGCGCGCGTTCGATGCCATTAAGCTGTGCTGAGCTTGCTCATTTTCTCGAGAATAAGCATCTCTTGCACCCAGCGCCAAGTCCATGGAGTCCGGCAAGCTTCGGGTACCTGAGCCGTAGACAGGGGTGCCGGATCATGCCGCACTTGGCACGACCGTCATTCTCCACAGTGCCCGAGTTCGACAATTCGTTGCTTTGAGAGTTCAAGAATGAGAGAAGCCGTTTCACGATGAGCGGCAAATGCGGCTCGTCTTGTCACACTCGGCCGGGCTGGCTGATGCCACGTTTTGGTGAGCGCAACGAGCCCAGGGCCGAGGCAACTCCAAACGCAAGAAAGCTTAACGCCCCGACATGATAGCCATTTGAGTTGTACCGGGCGGAGACGTGAGGGGCATTCTACCATCTACTCGTACTCGTATGTCTATCTGCTTTATGATAATCGAGTCATTGCTGATGGCTTCTCAGAGGCCGAGACACAGCGACAGTGCATCTCCGTAGTTCAGTCGGCCTGCAGAAATCATCTTGTCGCTGAAATCGGGCCACGAGACGGCCGGAGTATCGCGCGGTCTCGGCTCATCGCCGTGGTTCATGATACGATTGGTCATGATATTGATCCCCTCAGCGCGGGAACATGTTCAGCCGCAAGGCCCCTGCCTGCAGCTACGAGTAAGAAGGTCAGGGCCAGCGGCAGCGGCAGTTGGTGCCTGATAACTTCTCAAGAACCGATCAGAGATGGCCTATCCTCAGGTTTGGCAACATGATTAATTCACAACTACCCACACATCTCATGCCGTGGCTGATCATCGTTGAGCTTACCACAGTATGCCGGGGTACTCGGAGTAAGCTTACGTCCGTGGCATCCTCCTCTCACACGAGGATAGCGGAATACGGACAAGTTAAGGTTTCATTGGGCTTGCAGCCATGCCATTGACAGGCGATCGCACTTCATACATGAGCTGAGCAAACTGATCAAACACCGCTTGGCGCGCTGTGCCGTCCTCACGCAGTCCCTGCCGTCTCTCGCGCGCAGAAGGCCCGTACGAGTATGCCCACACCTCGGTCAGCCCGTGAGCATCAGCTCGGCTTGGCGCTTCTGATGTGCGTCTGACGATGAGGCCCAGGAAATTGAAGCGCGGGGATGCGTGATTGAATTGCAGCGAGAGCGGAAGGCTGCACCACGGGACTCTGCTCGAGTATAAATTGCAAGGTCTGAACCCGGTTCTGGAGCTAAACAGACAACGCTCAAGTCCCTAACCTCTCGCTCAAGCTTCTGCCCTCTCGCTCAACTCGACTCTTCTACAAATCTGCACAAACGCCCGCCATAGTCTCCGCCATGTTCGTCAACCACATCCTCGCCTTCGCGGCCCTCGCCAGCCTCGGCGCTGCGCAGACCGCCGGCTACGGCCGCTCCTGTGGCTTCAAGATCGCCCCATGCCCCGAGGACAGCGTCTGCACGCCGGATTCGCCTGACTGCACCGACCTCAACGTCTGCAAAGGCACCTGTGTCCTCAAGAACAAGTACCCCTCCTGCGGCGGCCACCGGCCCAACCCGCCCACGTGCGACGACAAGTCGGAGTGCCGCGACGACCCGCGGCACCCTGACGGCTGCGGGCTTGCCTGCGACAAGCCAGGCATCTGCGTCCCCAAGAACCCGCCGCGCTGCAGCAAGTATAAAGGTTGCCCCAAGGGGCTGTACTGCTATGATGACCCGAGGGATAAATGCGTCCCTAAGAAGGGTGGTGTGGAATGCCCCGGCATTTGCTTGTAAGGAGCCCAAGTATCTGTGGACGAGGGCGTTCTGGACAGGGGACTGTCTATGGACGAATGACAAAGTTCAAACCCCTGGACAAGGCCTAATTAAGCTTATTGTCTCTCCTATTTCAATCTTACGCATATCCCTCATGCCTGCACCGCCGCGTAAGGCGTCCCGAACGGCTCCAGCTCGATGCCTTCAATGTCTACGTACCCGTACTTGGAGCCGTCTTCGTTGGCCGCCAGCGCTTGCCCCCATTTCTGCATGGACTCTTCAAAGACTTTCTTGTGATCTTCCCTGCTCAGGTCCAGCGGTTCCTTGTCCTTGCCGACAGTGCGGATTCTAAGGGCGATGGCCGTCAGCTTTCTCGTCTCGACTCTCAGTGAGCATGACGGCGTAACTTACTGTGTTCCGGCCGCGATGTTCGTCACGGCAAAGTCCGCCTCGTCCAGCAGGTAGTCGACCGCACTGCCAACCCTCCCGTCCAGGATCTTCTGCGGCAGGTCGAACTCGTGGCACGCGGGACGCCCGAGTCCCACGCCGTGGACCGTGTCCAGCGCGCCGACCATGCCGTCCACCGTCCGCAGCCCGCCGGTGACGTAGGCCTTGGTCCTGTTCAGCTCCGGGAGGATCATGTCGGCGAACTCGAGGAAGAAGGCCTCGCGCTTCCGGGTCGACTCGCGCGTGTGCTTGAAAGCGAGCTCCTGGTACGTGCCGCCCGACAGCTCCACGAAGTCGAAGCCGTGCTGCTCGAGCGCGGCGCAGAGCGCCCTGCAGTCCTCGGTCGAGAAGCCGCCGCTCTGGAACTCGACGCTGTTGACCTTGATGCCCAGGATGAAGGACTTGTCCGGCACGCGCGCGCGGATGGCGTCGCTGATGTCGAAGATGAGGCGCGCGCGGTTGAGCAACGAGCCGCCGTACTGGTCTGTCCGCTTGTTCGTCGACGGCGCGAGGAACTGGGCCAAGAGGTATCCGCTGCCGCCTCTGTGAGCACACGGCCTTTTGCTTCGCCACGTTCAAGGGCGAATCACTCACTGGGCGCCGTGTAGTTCAACACCGTCATAGCCAGCCTTGTAGAGGTACTCGGCGGCGTGGGCGAAGCCGTCGATGACAGCCTCAAAGTCTCCCTTCTCCATGGGCCGCGGCTTGGCAAACTGCATGCCCATCACCTGGCCCTCGAGCTGCACATCGCTCGCCGAGATGGGGTGCCTCTGGATATCCTCCGACACCTGCCGCCCCGGGTGGCTGAGCTGCGCGACGATGAGGCTGCCGTGCTGCTTGGCCGCAGCGCCCAGCTTCTTGAACGCATCGAACCGCTCTCCAGAAAAGGGGGCGTCGCGAGGAACGATGGGGTTCCCGGCCGCCTCCAGCTGGTCGTACTCGATCATGACGTTGCCGGTCAGGATGAGCCCGAAGCCGCCCTCGCCCCAACGCCGGTACACATTGGTGAGCTCGTCTGATGGCACGCCGCGCTTTTCCAGGTTCTTGATGTCCCAAGACGAGAGCCGCTCCGTCATGGCCGCCTTCAGAAAGCGATTCTTGGCCGTCTTGCCGCTGAACTCGAACTTGAGCGGCTGGGCGAGCGGCGAAGGGTCGGACTTTGGGGCGGAGAATCGTCGCGTCATGGTGCTGGAGGTGAGTGGGCTTTGCTACGGTATTGAGGACTCGGTGCCGGTTGTTGCGACTTGGAGAGAAAGCGTGTGCTGGTCTGGCGGGGAAGTAGACTGTCTCTGCTCTATATGAGCTATGTCGGGCTATGTCGAACTATATCATGCAGAAAGTCTCCGAGGCAACATAATTAGTAATGATTCTTCAATGAGTTGAACCGCACCAGGGTCAGTGCAGCTCAGGTCCGGGTGGATCAAGACATCGTAGGTCTTCGTACGAGGTTCAGTCAGGATCTCATCAGCAACAGTCATGGCGTCATGAATCTGGGCCTGTGGAGCACGAGTGACACGACCTTGGCCGGGAGACCAGGCACTTGCGGGATTGGCTCGGGCGCCACCTCCACTCGTTGGATTTCTAATTCGATGCAGAAGTTGCGCGCGATGTTTCATGGCATTGGGGCCAAAGAGTCAACAGAGCCCCCGGTCGTGTCCGAGTCTTATATAGTATCTATGTACCAGACATGCAGCTCTCCAGAGCTTCTTTCACATGGCGATCAAGCTTTGCAAGCCCGAAGGCGAGGAACCACGCGGACAGACGGGACGAGGCCCGAGGCTGCATAGATGGAGCCATTGGCGTATGAGTACGGAGTAGACAGAGTCAGCTATCCATATCCGCAGCAACCCTTCGCTTTCCCGGCCCCATCTGACAGACTGGAGAGGGCGGCAGCTAGGCAGATGAAGGGAGACGAAATCCAAGAAACTCCACCCACTCCTTCCGCTCGGCCTTCGGCGTTTGCGTCCTCCGCCTCCCCGCATCCTCCGCTGACGCCGGAGCAGCCCCACTCTTTTGTCTCCCTCCGGACCACCGATTTTCAATGTGGGAGCCCCCGGGACCATTAATAATTGCCGCATCGAGAAGCAGCCTGCTGAGCGCTGACAGATTCTACATAAAAGCCGTGGTGGCTTCATCAAAATGGCTGCAGCGATGAGTCAACCGGGCAGCCGTCTCCTCATCTCTGCGCAACATTGAACTCTCCGCAAGTCCGAGCCCGCTTCGACACCATGACCAACTTCCGCATCACCGTCACCTCGGACACCGTCTGCCCCTGGTGCTACGTCGGCCGCCGGCAGCTCCAGCGCGCGCAGCAGCTCTGGCTGCAGAAGCACCCCGACAGCGGCGACACCTTCTCCGTCAGCTACGCGCCCTACCAGCTGCAGCCGACGTGGCCCCGGGGCCCCGGCACGAGCATCGACAAGCAGCAGTTCTACAACGAGCGGTTCGGCCCCGCGCGCACCGAGATGATCCACCGGCGGCTCGCGCAGGTCGGCCAGCAGACGGGCATCGACTTCAAGTTCGGCGGCCGCGTGGGCAACTCGCGCGACTCGCACCGGCTGGTGCACCTGGCCAAGACGTACGGCAACGAGGTCGAGCTCAAGACCGTTGACGGGCTGTTCGCCGCCTACTTTGAGCATGAGAGGGACATCACCACCCATGAGACGCTCAGGGACGTTGCGGCCAAGGCTGGCATCCCCGCCGACGAGTTCCAGCGAGCCATCGTCGACAGCGACGCTGGTGGCCCAGAGGTCGACAAGGCGGCGGATGCGGCGCGGGAGGCCGGTGTCAGCGGCGTGCCAGATTACCGCGTCCAGGAGCGCTTCAGGCTGAACGGCGCGAGGGAGCCGGCCGAGTTTGTCCGCGTCTTTGAAAAGGTCAAGGCTCTGGAGCGAGGAGAGGAGGTCTCGGATGACGAGGAGTAAACAAGCTCAAATATGCCGACGGAGTGTTATTCATATCGCTGCAGCTAGGAGGCTGCCACCACCATAATGATAATTCAACGCAAGACTTGCCCAGGATTAATGATCCCTTGACCGAAAGACAACCTCGGTCCGTCTAGCAAACACGCCATCCCACAGTTTATGCCCATCAAACCCGGGCACGTGGAAGAGCACTCCGAGCTCCTGGCTGGTCCACCAGCTGGCTCTGTCCATGTTGCCCGACCCCAGCACCAGATACTCGCCGTCCACCATGGTCATCTTCATGTGGCTGACTACCGGCTCCTCTTCCTCCTCCTTCCTGCTGGTCAGCGGCTTGTAGTACAGGATTTCTAGCTTTCCTGGCGCGACAAGTTGAGATTCGAGATCAGGCGGCCGTTCCGGCATCTGTAATTGCTGGTACTTGTTGACCAATTTATTGATGCATCTAGCAGTCGTAGTCCCGGCCGTGATGAGTTGCTCAATCAGCATCATGCCCTTGCTTGTCCTGATCTGTACGTCAACCCCACGGGCCAGTGCCGCCAGCAACGCGTCCAGAACCGCCCACGATGTGAGGTTGGGCGTCAAGATTGTGATTTCCCGGCGCGCATTGGCGAACAGCGTGAGCAGAGCGGCGTTGAGCGGCGTCATCGGCGGGTTGGACTGGGTCAGAAAGGGAAAGAAGCGAAATCTGGGGTTTCGGTGATGCGGAGACGGGAGCAGTATCGTCGGCACAGGTGCTGAGAAGGAGAATCTGAGGGACTGGGTCGCCGACATCTCGTCTCCTCTGATCATGCCTGAGCTGCTCGTCGCGGGATCCACCGTCTGCGAGTCTCGCTCTTGCGCGCGAATAGAGTCTCTTCGCGTCTCCAGGAGATGGCCATCGGTGCTGGCGCTGGGCCCTGCTCCAGTGCCCCAGACCCTCTCATGGAAGGCTAGCAGCCTCGAGACGACGTCTCCCTCGATCTCGACGCATCCCTCGAACCAGCGTTCCCAGCTGACATTGCAGCTTGGCACAAAGGCCCTGATCCCGTCAACGATGACGTATTTTGGGTGCATGACGCTAATTGGGGTGAAGAAGAGACTCTTGACCGTCATCTCGATGCCGCCGCGTCTGAGCGTCCGCTCATCCGGGAGGCCTAGCTTTCCCCATTGCGCCGGCGGATAGACGTGGCCATCTCGGGACGACGTGTGGAACAGCTTTTGAAGGAGCCCTCTGGAGGAGAATCCGATGGTAACGCGCAGCGGGGACACGGCCCCTTGGTGATGCGCGCGAGACGACGCGAGCTGGAGCAGGGTCTCCCGGATGGCGTCCAAGGTGGGCGAGGCAGCCCAGTAGCAGGTGACGAAATGGACCGACTGCTTGGCCGCCGCTATGGCTGGGAGCAGAGCGCGCGTGTATATGGAATAGCCAGTGCCAACATACAGCGACGTCGGCACGCTGGTGGTGATGAGCGAGTCGAGGTTGGTGACGTGGTGGTTGGGGAAGTCGCTGGCCTGTTCAGACCGGTGTGATGCGAGCAGCTCTTTCCACGGCTTCACGAACTCGGCTGGGAACTCGGCTGGAGCCGTCATGATGCAGAATTCTACGGCCGCATTGACATGTTGTCTCTTGTGGGGGGATGCTTTGGATCAATGGTGATGAGGTGGGCGTCTGAGAAGCTGCAAGATGAGCCTGGATAGTGGTGGACGCGCTGGAACGCGCCCCAACAAACCCCCACCATTCACATTGGTCAGGTCCCACGCAATTGGCCTGAACGGCAGGGATTGCATGAAGGTTCAAACGGGTCAAGAAGTAAACGGCAGGAACTTGGGCCTCAATGCCGGAGCTGATCCAGATAGTAAAGTACCTGGGTACCGTGGGGACGAAGTACGCTGTGCAGATGTGGCCAGAAGGCCAGCCAATACAGATGCCCCTGATCCGCTTGAGCTCTCAGGACACAGCCGTCTTGCTACCGCCCTCGCCAGTAGCCGTGATGTGAACCCAATCGTCTGTGGCGGCGGCTCCTGCGCCCCCCCGGCAGCTGCCAGACATCCCAGCCGCTGATGCCATGGCTCTGGTCAGGCGGTGCCGACATCAGCGAGACTGTGATACGCCCGCCCTGGAGCGGCAGCTCGTCAACATCCGTCTCCAGCACCATCAGTTTGCGGTGCTGTACAATGTCAAACATGCGCGGCATGATGGCGCTGGCTCGGGTCGGTCTCGCCCTGGTAGGGGACATGCTGCTCCCTGTCCTTTGCGCCGGGCTTGGCTTGAGTGTACTAGTTGATGAGATTCAGAGCCTCGTCCCAGAGCGTGGTAACGGCAGACTCCGAGGTGCAGCTGCGCTGGAGGGAGAAGAGACAGATCTTGGTAATCAGGGACATGGTTGCCGCACCTCTGCCGCGGCTCCGACCTGGCTGCGGCTCCAGAGTGCGCAGGCACCGGATTCAACCTTGTCCTTTCACTTATGCGCGCGAGGACGACGAAGTACGGACATGAAGTACGGACACGATGTACGAGTACGAGTAATAATAGGCACTGGAAGCTGTAATGGACCTGTAGATTGTGGAACCACCCGAGCCTGGAGACTGGAGCCTGGAACACACGTGCCGCACTTGTGGCTGGCTCTACGAGTTCGCTTGACCGCCCGTAAGCTCCCTGGCAGAATCTAACTGCATGCCTCCTTTACCAGCAGACACCATAGCATCACCACCGCGCAATCCTCCACTGCTACTTCATCGACGCCCAGTCTCGAGAGGCAGCCCGTCGCTCCTCCGTCTCTCGCCTCCGCCGCGACCATGATCTCGGGCGTGCTCATCTTCAATCAAAAGGGCGAGAACCTCATCTTCCGCGCCTTTCGCAACGACTGCCGACCCCGCCTCGCCGATGTCTTCCGTATCCAGGTCATTTCCAATGCCCAGGTGCGCTCGCCGATCCTGACGCTCGGGAGCACGACCTTCAGTCATGTCAAGCACGAGAACATCTACCTGGTGGCCATCACCAAGAGCAACGCCAATGCCGCCCTCGTCTTCGAATTCCTCTACCGCTTGATTCAGCTGGGCAAGGGCTACTTTGGCAAGTTTGACGAGGAGGCCGTCAAGAACAACTTTGTACTGGTCTACGAGCTGCTGGATGGTATGCTGCTCCCGTGCCTTCTGTTGCGCCATGGCTCGAATGCGAGTGCTGATGTGGAATCTAGAGATCATCGACTTTGGATACCCCCAGAACACCGAGACGGACACGCTCAAAATGTACATTACGACCGAAGGCGTCAAGTCCGAAGCGCGACCCGAAGATACCTCGAAAATCACCATGCAAGCCACTGGCGCGCTTTCTTGGCGGAAAGCGGACGTCAGGTATCGCAAGAACGAGGCCTTTGTCGATGTAATAGAGGACGTCAATCTGCTCATGTCCGCAACGGGCGCCGTGCTGCGAGCCGACGTCACAGGGCAGATTGTGATGCGTGCATATCTGACCGGCACTCCGGAATGCAAATTCGGCTTGAACGACAGACTGTTGTTGGACAACGATGGTCTTCAAAGCTACCCCAGCGGGAATCAGATGGGGTCAAAGGCGACCAAGGCGGCGGCAGGCAGCGTCACGCTTGAGGACTGCCAGTTCCACCAATGTGTCAAGCTGGGCAAGTTTGATACGGACAGAATCATCAGCTTCGTGCCTCCGGATGGCGAGTTCGAGCTCATGCGCTACCGTGCGACCGAAAACGTCAACCTCCCCTTCAAGGTCCACGCCATTGTCAACGAGGTTGGCCGCTCCAAGGTCGAATACAGCATCGGCGTCAAGGCCAACTTTGGCTCCAAGCTCTTTGCCACAAACGTCGTCGTCAAGATACCCACGCCCCTCAACACGGCGAAGATCACTGAGCGCTGCACCCAAGGGAAAGCCAAGTACGAGCCCAGCGAGAACTGCATCGTGTGGAAGATTGGCAGATTCACCGGCCAGAGCGAATATGTCCTCAGCGCCGAGGCGATATTGACGAGCATGACGAACCAGCGAGCCTGGAGTCGGCCACCGTTGAGCTTGAACTTTAGCCTGTTGATGTTCACCAGCTCTGGTTTGCTGGTGCGGTATCTCAAGGTCTTTGAAAAGAGCAATTATTCTAGTGTCAAGTGGGTGCGGTATATGACGAGAGCGGGCTCGTATGAAATAAGGTGAGAAGCAGATGCATTCCACCCCCGCGTATCCCGCCTGCTGACAAGATCCAGGTTTTGAGACGATATTTATGACAAGGTTGTAAGATAGAGCATGTATCGGCGTTCAAGGATATCACGGAGCAAAATCTATCACTGGCTGGTGCTGTTTCGCCAGCTTCTCTAACTCTGTCCCAACATGCAGTATACAGTCGCGGACTCCAGCGACAGACGACACTCGATCGGCACTGATCAGATGGAGGCCGGTGGTTAACGTTGCAACTTTGAATCCCTGACCAACGACAGACGCAAAGGCCCGGCAGCTGACTGGCCTGCTTCACGATAAGCTGCGCATGACCTTCAAGCAACCTTCAGGAACCCAGATGAACAAAGCACTGGGATACCACCGTGCTACCAAACTTGCAGCGCTGCCCAGGATTGGCGGTTCCTCTCCTTCGCCAGCAGATTCCTCTGCATGCCTCATAAACAGGTAATAACCTTCGGACGCAAACTTTGAGGTCCTCTTGTGCGCCCGCCAACACTCGTCAGCATGTCTGCTTCATATCCGTGGACGTGACAGTCCAGGCTTCTGCTAGTTACTACGACTTGGCCGCCTTTTTCGTGGCGGATCGTTCAAGCAAATGGTATTCCCACTGCCTACCGACTCAAAGGACAGCCAAATCTCATCATCCACTGCTGCCGTGCCCGGCCGCTGAGACGAGCGGCACCGCGACGCCGGCCGTCAATCCCAACGCGACTAGAGTCAGGGACAAGAGCTCTTGACGTACATACCGGAACTACGCCCCGAACAAAGCAACCCCCCGATCAGCATCTTGCAGTCAGCAGCTTGTGGCGCCGCCTCGGATCGATCTTCTACGTGCGTTGCCAGGGGCATAGCAGTCGCGTCGAGCCCTTTTCGTCACGTCTCACACAGCAGAGACATCGCCGGAGTCGCGCTTTTCTTCCGAGAGTCCCGCTGCCTCAATCGCTGCTATTTCCGTCTCCAGTCGCCTCAGCAGCCATATATTCACGTCATCGACGCCGCCGGCCGAGACATACAGCCTCCCCGTGCAACCACCGCGAACCAGCAGCGCGCCCCCGAAACCATCAGCAGCCTCGGGGCCGAGCCCCAGCCGTGACAGCCGACGCCTATACTCGGTTCCTGGCGCAGAGAATTCCCCAAATCGACGGGGCAAATATGCGTATCTGCTCCGTTCTTCACCATCACGTTCCCCCGGCCCCCTGGCCCCTGGCCTTTGTCATACACTACCTGTATTACTGCCCCGACGCCACGGTCAACCCCCTGACCAGCGAGGCCGTCGCCTTCCTGCGCCAACGTCGTTTACACGCCCGACCACGGCGTCAACTACGACAACCCGTGCTTCACGGGGGGCTGCGTCATGCCACCGCAGTGCGCGACGGGGACGTGTCGGCTATAATGGCCTCGGGGACCGGTGAGTGTGCTGCGCGTGCCGGCGAAGGGGGTAATTTGTACTGCATGTGCACCAACGGGAAGGTCGGCAGCCCGGATATGTTTTGTTGTCACTATGTTTGCCAGATGTGCTGCCGGACAGCTCACCGGGGAAGGCCCCATCTTAGCCAGGCCCTTGAACCATGTTCACGGAACTCGACTATCTGGAAGCCAACACCCGTGGCATCTTGCATTGCCCTGCGAGGGACCCTTCCACTAGTTCTTTGCTCCCCGTCAGTCCATCCGTCGCACAGCCCATCTCGGCTCCGCTATCCCTCCGAGGATTCGCGGGCAAGACACATCGAATGCCTTTCAGGCCATATCGACGATACAGGTCGTCAAGACTAGCGCAATAGTCCAGAACGAGTGCTGCCCAGTCTTTGCAAGCACCGACAGGCTCCTTTCGACTTTCACGAATCGACATAGGCTCAGGCTGCCGCGTTCCAACGCCAATAAACCCGCGGCGCAGCCGGACGAGCCCTTTTCGCTCTTGCGCCTCGTGAAGAAGATGCTCGCCGAATAGGCCGCTTGGGCCCCAATGCATCGCTGCCGCTGTGGTTTGCGTCTCGCGGGCATGGTGGTTAGCATTGGTCATGGGCGACTTGTCCCGTCTGCGGTCATGTCAACTCCGGTCTTGCCTCATGAATCCCGCAGTGGGCGAGAGGTATATAAACGGGCTGCGACCGGATGCTCTGGCTAGTTGCGGCTGTGATGGAGGGAAGGCATTACTCGGAAACATCCCCCTTGCCCGCCGTCATCTCAACCTGTCCAAGTGTTTCGGAAGCAGTCATCAAGAAGCAGTGGTCACCAGGCCGCACCTTGCTGCGACAAACACCCTCCACTCGCATATACATTACAAACAACAGACGCCCTCGCCCTCGCTCTCCCGGCGTATTCAGCTTCTCCCCCACTTCTGGTCACGCGAAGCAGGCCTTCTGGCGAGCCATCCACAGCCTGTGCCACATTGCCTTCCCGAGAACAAAGCAAACAGCCCCTGACAATGTGCACCCGATGGAAGATCTGGCTCGGGAACGACTGCTGCAATGGCAACACGGCATCGGCATCGAGGGCTCCAAGCACTACAGGCTGCGGACCGTCGAGTACCCGCCGGCGGTTTCGATGTCATCGGGGATTGTACGGCTTTGGAGTGATTCCCTTTTGGCCAGCGGCGATTGATTCAGAAGGAAACCGTTAGTGGCCAGGTATCCGAATCCGGTGGACGACTAGCTTGGCCGGTCAATGACAGTTCTGAAGTTGGCAGTCCCTGTACGTGTCACCCAATATGTCTGCCAAAGCGAACACGGCCATCTCTGCCATGCTTGGCCTCCTCGAACCCGAAGCAAGCAGGCGGGCATCCATGAGTGGCAGTCCGCGATCGCCCACTGCGAGCGGGCCCCGACTTGCAGATGTAGCGCGGCTGAGATTGAGATCTCCGAACCTGCATGAGACATAAGAGTATTGTCGTACCAGATCCAGCAGCACAGATCCCAGTCCAGGGGGGCCAGACGGCCACGCGCATGGAGCTTTCCGGGAGCTGGAGATCACCCAGGCTTTTCGTCCATGAAGAAGGAAGGCCCTGTGCCTGATTTCCAGCAGCCAGTGCTGTAGCAACCATGTTTCCGTGGAGGTGGCAGTGTCAGCGGCATCTGGCCACGCAAAACGGGACTCCTCTGCTGCTCGTAGCTGGGCTAAGCGTCACCATCGCATCCAGTATGCAGCTCGTCCGTCCACGAGATGGACGACTCCGGCGAGCCCGCGAACCGCCCTCCCGGGACCACACTCCTGGGGCCAGTTTCCCGACAATTCGGAGCCCGGTGAGACCTTGTCATCCCCCACCATGTCGGCAGCCGCTGCTGTTCAGCCCAGTCCACCTCCCGAGGCGTATCTGAGGCAGCTTCATCGGCGAGCTGCAGAATCGACCGAGAAACAATGCATACCTCGTACAACCATCCTCGCCCCGGGTCCTGCCAACGCCCAGCCCGGCAATGATTCTCAGCCGGTGGCCCGCTGAGTGTCGGTCTTTGCGGATGCCATCGTTCGGAGCCTCTGCGGGAGAGCGTCGTGCATTCGGAGTCGCACAATCCCAATATCCTCCTCATCAACGCCACACTCTTCTCTCCCGAGACATTGGTAAAAGTCTGCGTTCTTGTCCATCGACGACGACGTACGAGGTCCCGGGACCGCGGGCCTGGGTACTGACAGGGAGGCGGAGAGCCGTGCTTGTCGTTTCTTGATCTCCGAAGAGAGAATCCACACTTGGTGATTGATTCTGCTATAGTTTACTCTTGATGTGCATCATGGCATACCGGCGCCTCGGTTCGGCTGCAGCTTGGCGAGAGAGACAACGGATGGCAGCAGCAGAAAGCGGAATTGACGCGTCCCTTCCGAGCCGGTCTGTTGGGACCGGCACAGCTCTTTGGCCATGCTGCAGTTCACAGACAGACTCGGGAGAACGCAGGAAGTCACGAGAAGGCATAAATAAGTAGACCCGAATCTTCGTTGTGAGAGCCAGTGTGTTTTCTGGCCAACCCCCTCACGCAGCAAAAAGCGTACGTCGACTTTATCAATCTCTCAGCACTCGCCCAGAAGAACTCTATGGAGACAAGATTCATCGAATCCTCACCACCTGTAGCAATGTGCAAAGGCGATCCGCGTGAGCACGTCTGTGGACACACGTCGATCAAGTGGTCCTACTGTCGAAATTCCTCATTCGACCTCGCCTCTCGCCGCACGACGCCCTGCGGCAGCGTTAGCTTTGGAGAAACCCGCCAAGGCAGAACCGAGTGCCCGCTGGAAAACTGCGCATTCAAGTCAAAGGGCGGACGGTGGGTATGTTGTCAGTGTAGACAAGGGCCGAACACAACAGGCTGGTGCATGAAGCTGGTCAAGCGCATGGAGGTAAATAAGGCTTCGGGCGACGAGGAACAAGTGGAAAGGACGTGTGACCATGGATGCTGCCAGACGTGTTTCCAGAGTCGTAAGTTAGCCGGGCAGCTTGGAGGTGTGGTGCTGGCATGCTAACGACGACAGTGCAAACAAAAGCAGCAACAGACTGATGCGGTTGCTGATGTCGGGGCTCGGACCTGGAGTTCCCCACAATTGGGATGGTGATGGATGGTGTCTTGGAAACGAGCTGAGCTTGCCACCGTTTCAGGGGAATCGTCTTCAAATTGGGGGATTGTTGGCCTATTTCGGTTAATAGCTACTCGCAAATGCATATCGGACAGGTTTTGGAGTTCGTGAGGGCGAGTTTGAGGATCAGTTGAGCCCTCCTTCTCACATCTCCAACATGTATCGTGGCTTGAGAATCACGTCAGTCCTCGTGAAAGGCCAGGATTTGCTGCCCGCCAGTCTTCTTCACTGCATGTTCCATTCGCCAGCACAACGACAGGTACTAGGCTGCACCCCTGTCTCTTTGTCTCAGCAGTAGGACAGAGGGAGCGTATCGCGAATGGCATTCCAGCGGTTCGAAAATCCAATGATCCAGTCGCCGGCCCAAATTGCCGAGCATGAGCAGATACGAGTAGATTCGACTGTTCACCGCTCCGCACACACCGCCTGCTGTCTCTGATGCCACTGCTGTTGGAGAGGCAGGCGAGACAGCGCGACGAATCCGGCCTTGGATCGCCGTCACCGGGCCTTTCGGCAGCGTGGCAACAGAATCTGGACATGGGCGGAGGTTCAGGGTTGCATTGTCGCAGGCGACCCTGACCCAACGAGCCACGTGGTGTGAAAGTGCCGACAAGCAGCAACAGGCGTTCGTCCAGACTGCTGACTCGCTGGCGGCCGAGGCAGACTCGACGGATCGCCGTTGCGCAGCGCCGCCCTCATTCGTCCCCAACACAACAGCGCGGCTGAAAGTTCAGGGCGGCATGATAATGGTGGTGACTAGCTCGGCGCGCCTGTCAGTGACGCAGGCGGCGCTTGGGCAATGCGTTGCTGCTTGATGCGAAGCCGCCAAGGCGTGGCAACGTGCCACTATGGTTTTACCTCGAACAGCTGCTGTCCGTGTCCTGCTCGCACGTCTCGCGCTGACACGGGCCGTCAGCAAGCGCAAAGAAGAAGAAGGGACACGGACGGAGAGTTGCTTCTTTGATGGAGGGTCGGAAGGAAGCTCAGTCCCCATGCGGCTTGCACATGGCATCGGGATCCACTTGCAGGCTGCATGGCGCCATGTGCCATGTCACCGCGTGGCCGTCCTCGCCATAGTGCAGATTCAACGGGAGGCTGCCGACGGCGGTGGTGGGCTGGTTGACTGGCTTTGCGGGATCGGTCTTCGCATGTTCGAACGTGTAATGAGCAAAATGGGATGTCCGGCCACGCAATCGCGGTGGTACCGACTCCGTACCTGCAATGCAACGCTCACGTGGGCCCCAGGTGGACAGCGCCGCAGGCACGGCAGGCACGGGGCAGCAGGGGCAGGTACAGTTCCTGGCCGGGAGAGGCACTGGGCGCCGATTGACAGCCCACCCAAGCCACCTAGCAGCCATCAACAGGCCCAACAGCGCCTGACGAAACGTCCGTGGTCCCCCTGTCACGCACCCGTCGCTCACTGCAGCCTCCCATCCAACCCCCACCACCCCAGCTCCAGTGCAGCGCTCCGCCTCCACCCTCTCCTGTCCTCTTCAATCTCCTCTCGCCTCTCTCCTCGCTCCTCGCTCCTCGCATCTCACCCTCGCTCACGCACTCGCTCGCCTCTGTCCAGCAACAACAAGCGTCCATGATCCCGAGACGCTCCAGCTCCTCCTGACGAATCGTGCTCTCCTGTCGCAGCAGCAGCTCAGGGCCCCGGGCCCCCCGCACCAGACCAACGAGCCGCCCGCGCTCGCTCCAACGTCTCAGCGTGTCCACCGCTACCAGACTTCGGCGACAAACGGCTGAACGAGCATCCCAGGGCCTCGTTGCTCCCCACTCGTATCCGACAGACAGCTGCTCGCCGCATTGCTGCCGAAAGACGAGGTCCCTGCACCCCCAGTCTCATCTCGTACCCACGCTTCTCCCGCCCTGGCTTGGCAAAAACATGCCCGCTTCGCTGGATTCCTCTCGCCCCATCATGGCCCCGTCGGTACGTTTATGACTTGCTTTTAACTTCGTCTCTCGTCATCATCATGCATTGATTGTCTTGTCTTGTCTTGTCTTGTCTTGTCTTCCCTGCCTCGGCTTTATTCATCCCTTGTTTCTCTCTCTCTGCTTCCTGCCCCTCCCTTTGACCTGGCTTGCTCCTCGAACCCTCCAAAAGCAGCCCTCTCCCTTGGTTCGTGCGTCCCCGGTCTCTTCAACTGCCCCAAGCTTTCCAGCCTCTGCTTCTTCAACTCCGCCGCCACTATCGCCCACATCTTCCAGCCACCGGCGCTTAATGCTACGGCCCCCGATTTCCTAAAGCTGACCCCGACAGGCCCGAACTTCGGTCCGCTTCAGCTCCTACAGCATGGCGGCACCCTCCTTGACGCCCACCGTCCAGACCACCGACTCTGTGCAGGCCGAGATTCGCGACATCGCTCTGGGCCTGGATCGCATGGAGAACAAGGCCCTCTCGTCTCAACGCGTAGTCCTTAGCGATGAGAAGACGGACAACCTGAGCAAGCTGGCCCTCGGCGCCAAGCTGGAACGTGCCCTCGATCGCCGCATGAGCAGCCAGGATGCCGTAATGCGCCCGCGACAAAAGAGTGTCACTCTCAGTGTCACTGTAAACGAGAAGAAGCAGCTCTCCGAGAAGGCCTCATAGACCCGCCGTTTTGGACGGGATGAGCTAGGACTGGAGCTGGCACCGGAGCTGGCACAGACGGAATGTCGGATGGTGGCCAGAGCTGACAGCGCTTCGTCACATCCATGCGCGGGCATAACGATGCTCCTTTTCACATTTTTCGCAACGATTCAGTGCAGGATCATTACGGAGAGGCGGTCGAGAAGACATCGGTATTCTCGTCCAGTCGCGATGCAGTCATCATCCCAATATGCGCATGATATGCAGTTTTACCTTCGGCAACTCTTGGCAACAATTGCACCTGACAGACGCCAAACGGACGTGGGCCATACGAGACAAGTCGTCCCATTGCATATTCATCAACGCACGTCACGTGCACCGGACGCTCCTGCATGGGTAGGGCTGTTGGATGTGCGCTTGCTGGCATCCACCAGCGCCACTGCAGTATCTCATGTCGAGCGCACGAATACCACCGGATGGGATTCCAGGGCTGCTGTTTTTCTTGATGAATTTTGGCTTTTGCATACTCCAACATGAGGGGAGCTGTCGGCTGATGACGCGTGTAAGATGAATAACCAGAGCGAAGGATTGGGATGGGCTTTCACGGGTTTCAATTGCATACGCTTTGACACGGCTTCACTAACAATTAGGATATCCATACATCAATTCAGGCATTTACGATTCTGCCAAAACCCCTTATCTAGTGATTTGCTTGTATTTGCGCACACGTACGAGTTCATACGCGACATTCGCTGCCCATGTCCTGTGCCCATCCTGCCAATCCAGGAACCTACATTCCAGTGCTTCCCACCCCGTAGTCCCGTGGTAACTCGGCCATGCCGTCGCGCCTTTGTCTCACAAGAAGCCCAATATTGGGGTTGAGACAGTATGATCAGAGTCGCACGAATCTTATTCCAAGTCTGGCAAGACATGCGTGTACCCGACAACTGCGTTCAATGAGGACTGAGATGGACTAGCGAATATGAAACGAAATGTATTATTCCCAAGCGCCATGACCGGTTCGCTGGTCTTGCCAGATTATATCTCCGTAGCCTCTCTATTCCGGGCCGATATCCTTGTCGTATAGTCTCCGAGGAGGCATCTTCGGGCCCTTTGTCTGGCCGTCTCCTCGTCTTTCCGGCCGTCAATAGGCTGGAACAGCGAAGCGCTCATCTGCCGCTCGTCCCGCCTTGCGTTGACCTACTAGTACTGCCGCATTTCCCCTTGGAGTAGAGTGCCCGCCTCAATGCGCCTTCTTCTTCTCAATCAAGCCCTCAATCTCCTTCAACAGGCCCACAAGCTCAGCCTCCTCGCCCTCGACCTCCAGCCCCCTCTTCACCCACTCCCTGGCCTCGTCCAGCCGGCCCATCTCGACCAGACACCGGCCCCTCCGCCACCAGCCCTTTGCGTTGCCCACCCGCCGCGCCTCGACGCTCGCCTCGGCGTCGACGGCGCCCTCAGGCCAGTTCTGCATGGCCATGTGCGCCTGGGCGCGGTTCGCGAGCAGGCCGCTGACCTCCTCGCGGACGAGGGCCGCGGGCTCCCACATGGGCCGCGTGAGAGCCATCTGAATGCCGAGCGTGTACAGCCGCACGGCCTCTGCGAACTTTTGCTTGCGGTACTCGGCGTTGCCGTTGTCGCGCAGCTTGGTCACGTTGCCCGTGCGCTTGGGGTTGACGGGGACCGGTGGCGGCGGCACGCCATTGGCGCTGCCCTCGACGGAGAGGAGCGCGCGGTGCAGGCTGTTGAGCTGCTCGAGCTCGGAGGCGAGGGCGCGCGAGGGCCGTGTCGGCGCGTCGATGGCTTTGGACTGCGGGTCCATGTGCAGCGGGAGGAGGTCGAAGTGCGTGAGGTCGGACATGGTTGCGACACCGGTGGGTTGTCTCCCCGGCTTCCTTGCTAAGCAGAGGTGACGTGCGATTGCTCTCTCGCTGGGGTGGCGCGGGGGGCTTGTCTATGGCTCTGGCTTGTTGGCGTATTCCCTTTGCTGGCCTTTGGCGTGTATGTGGGCCAAGAAGGAAAGAGTTGCCGTGCGGGATTGTGTGGTTGAGGAAGTGTAGTTGAGAGTTGCGCCGTGCCTGATGAAGCTCACCCCGGATTAAGCCACAGAAGGACACCTCGCACATTGAACCGTTATCTTATCAACATGTGACTGTGGGGTCATCTCGGTGCTCCACCACCGCTGGTGCTCCACCACCAAGTCATCAGCAGGTAACTACGGATACACAAGGAATGAATTGTGAGGCGCTATGATGAATCGCTTTTGAAGAGTCCATTTAGGTATTATGAGATGCTCATAGAGCCAATGCGACTCTGTCTTTTTCTTCTTCGTTGAATTATGCCTGAGAGACGGTTGCACAAAGCGACCAGAGTCTGACCACGTGAGGCGCACTCTTGGTGACAACCACGGTTCCCCCACAAAACACAAGTTTACATTATCAGTACGAAGTACGAAGAGCCGTTGCACCTTAGTTCATTCTTATTGGTGCTGAATATTCAGCCGAGACGTCTTCTTGATATAATGCACTTCCGCGCGTTTGTCCGTTGCAGCCCATACAGCCGAGACAACCATGTCCCTGGTGAGACGCTGATGCCATTGTCCATCTCAACGCCCAACATGACATAGTATGCAGCTCGCAGTCGCTCCAACGGCTCCGAGTCCATTTGAGCCCATAATCCAAGTTCCATTCCTTTTCTACTCCTATTGTGCAAAATGCTAGACTCTCCGTCACGTCAGAGAGGAACATGATCCGTCGTCCGCCTCCGTCGCCACAATCATCCCCCTTCATCTTGCATCCCCTCTGGACCCTCCTGCCAAAGCCAAGTCTGGCATCCTTGGGTAGAGCCATGGGATAAGCGAGACCATCCCTCCTGTTCCGCGTCCGTCACAAGCCGCGAACCGTAACGCACCATATCTCTGTGTCATCCTCACGCACCATTCGTGTCTTGAGCTTTTGGTTTCTGTGCTTTATTGTTTTTGGCACGGGTTCCGACGACGAGATTCATGTAGAACATTTAGAATAACCATCCGCAACCCTCCCATAAGCCGCCGCCCTTGCCATCACTCAGCAAATCAAGTGTAATCCGTTGTGAACCGCCGCGCCAATCTAATGAACCGCACGAGAAATGACAAGACAATGCTAAGCTACCGAGACCGTTTAGGGTCAGGGTGCTGGCCAACTTAGTAGCCGAAAGCCGCAAGGGCCTTCGCAGTCTCGGTCTTCGTGGAGGCGTTCTTCTTCGCATCGGACAGTTGTCGGGCAGCGACCTTCTTGCGCTCGTAGTAGGCGGCGCCCTTCGCCTTTCTTCGCTCCTCCAACCTGCATTCTCGGTTAGCACAAATCCAGCTTGCCTCGACATCACCCTGGGTAAAGCATACCGAGCAACAACATCCTGGTACTTCCAGCCAACCTCGTGGCTCAGACGGCCGACAGTGCAGTACTTGCGGCCAGGCTGCAGACGGAGGACACGCAGAGCCTGGGGGACGACCATCTTCTTCTGCTTGTCGTAGGGAGGGGGGACACCCTCGAAGACCTTGAGGCGCTCGAGAGCGGCGGCACCCCGGGCAGTCTTGTGAGGGATCATGCCACGGACGGCCTTGTAGAAGATTCGGGAGGGAGCGCGGAAGTGGAAGGGACCTATAGGCTGTCAACAAGCTGTTTGCGCCGCACAGCAATTGGTATCGGACTCACCACCGCGGGTGGGGTTGTATCGGGTCATCTTGCGCAGGTAGGCGTGGTACTTGACTGTTTTGATCATCAGTATTCTGTTTTTCTAATCATGGGTCCGACGCCCGCTCGATGCGTCGCGGGCGTTTGGTGTCGATGCCATCCGACTTCGAGGAGTATCGGCTTCTGTGGGCTGGGTTGTGGGTGGACATACGCTTCGCGCGGAAGAACTCGCCAGAGATGTTGAGCGCCTCGCAGCGGACGATAACGATCTTCTGACCGTTAAGGAGCTGCTTGGCGACAATGCTGGCAAGACGGCCCAGAAGGTGGCCCTTGCCATCGATGACGACCTGAGCAGAAGCGCCTCAGTTAGCCAAATGTCCCATCATGAACTCCCCCGTGCAGCGATGGCGCCCCGTGAGAGCCGAAGAGCGGTGGCAGGCATCAATCCCTGGTCCAGTCTGATTCCCTTGGATCCTGCCCGTGCCGCTGCTCCAGGCTCGAGTCTGCCATCGCGCCACGGGATGCAAACGATTGGTGGTGTACTCACAACCGGCTCGAACGACGACATCGTATCGACTCCTTTGGTGGCGAAAGGAAACGAAAGAAAGGCGGCGGCTCAGACGACGACGTAGACACACAAATTCTCCAACCGGACCGGCGAGAATCTGTTGCTGTGCTGCTGGGGGTTAGTCGTCCCTGGGCGAGGATGTTGGTGAAGTCGCGATAGTGATTGACGGCGAGAAAATCCAAGTTCCGCTCGAGGGCTCGTTGTGCCTTTGGGACAACGAGCGCTAGCCCAATGTGGGAAGGCGGCGATTGGGGAGAAGCGAAGAGGGCTCACAGCGGCAACGTGCTTTAGGGCTGCAAAACCTACCCACTGGGCCGGGGTTTTGCCGCGCAAGGGTACGTTCCCACGCACGGGACCAGTACATAGTATTTACACGTGACGAGGTTTCGGTTGCCTTTCATCAGGTTCGTGCTTCAGGATGAGTCTGGCGCTGAGAGAGCGCATAGTCAATTTTCAACACATCACTGAATGAAACCAGTGTTTCCCAGTTGGCGGCGTCAACTACCTAGTCTATTTCTCCGATGATAAGCGCGTCTTAGAAGCTGCTGTGCTGGCAGCTTAAGTCTGATCTATGATAGTTGTACAGCCTGATCTATAACCATGGCAATGGCAATTCAATCTCAAAAAGCATCCCAATGCCAGCCTGCAGCATGCGATGCGGCGACTTCGTAGTGTTAAACCTCCATCCAAACCTGCCCAACGGCTCCTGCATGCGGTAAGATGCCAGAGCGCAGAGACTCCTGGTCCTTTTTACGGGCCCTTAGCTGCTGCATCCAATCCCTTGAGCACCTCCTGAACTCGGTGCACCAGTTCTTTGCGCTTGGTTCTCACTTCTGCAATTCCATCGGTCTCTATCCCGTCGAGCTTCAGCAGAATGCTCTGCAACAGGCTTTCGGACAGCTTCCTGTGCTCCTCCTCCCGCGTCTTGGGGTCCGACGGCGGTGATGCGGTAAACTGAACACACACGGGTAGCCATTTGGCCGTAAACTCGTTGGACAACTCCTCGATCCGTTTGATCGGGCCGCTGCTAGCTGCTGGTGGAGGCGGAGACTTTGAATTCGAGTTGCTGTCGCGGGGGCTGCTTGCCGAGTCACCATCCTCCCTGCCCCCTCGCTTCTTTCCCTTTCTCTTCTTGCGGCGTTGTGACTTGGCATCGTCCCGAGACGAGTCTCCAACAATTACCATCTCCTCGTCGGATGGGCCGCTCTCGTCGCTGACGTCCGGCAGAACCGCCATCAACTCGCTCTTGTTCTTGACTCCGTAGTCGCGAATCGGCAACGCGGGCTCTTTGAGCTGCTTGCCCTTGTACAGGAGTTTGATGCGGCGAGTGGCTCGTTCTGACAGATCCATCATAATCCCGACGCGCTCTCGCACATCCCTGACTCGCAGCTTTCCATCGCCGATAGAGTATGCAGGGAAGTGGGCCGGATACGTGACGCCCTTGTTCTTGATGAGAAGAACATCATCCTCTGGCGCTGGCTGGGCCGCCGACTGCGACCTGGGATGATAGCGACCGTCTGACGAGCCGAGAGGAGGGTCGTCCAAGTCCTGCGAGGTGATGTAGCTGAAGTCCTCGTCCGTCACAGCAGGAACGCCACCCGACATTGAGCTATAGGGGGAGCTCTGCTCGCGGTTGAGGGACCATCCATATCTCGACATCGTGATAGGGACGGCAACGAGGGCGGCAAGGCTACTATATACAAGCCCGGGCGGGACGCCCAGCGTCTCGGAGATGTATTCGCTCGACTCCTGGAAGGCCGACGAGAGGTTTGCCAGCGTCCCGTTGAGGTACGTCGTGATGTTTTGCAAGGCTCCAGAGGATGCCGCGGCGACCTGGCTGGAATCCACCTTGTCTTTGTGGTAAGGTGGCCCTTTGACAGGACACCTCGCACAGTTATTGACCAAGTTTCTCTAGACGAGGGGGCAGGGGCGAAACAGGAGATGCGATATGCAAATCTGCAGCGGTCGGTTTGGTTGTCGAACGTGGGGCATGTATGCGCCCGAGGTGGCGATCGAGCGACGCAGTTGGTGGGATGCAGCAGACGACGGAGGCGCCGACGACTGCGATCCGACTCGACGATGTCGGGGCCGGTCAAGAAGCCGACACGAGGAGTGGATGGCGCCTGTTGCCGTAGCGGGTCGGGTGGAATCCGACGAGGGCGCTGCGAGTGCGTTCTGCAGTTGTACGTTTGTTCTGTTGGACAAACTTCAATCGTCCGTGGCTCGTTGGGCTGAGCGGCAGGTTTGCGGCGCTGATGGCAACAGACGGCGAACAACTTGTCGCTAGAGTCGCAAAAGGGCTGGATGGTGTCGAGCTCGAATGTGGGAGAGGATGTATGCGACAATGCTGCGCAACAGAGGGCTGTATCACGAGCAATGACCAAGGGGTTGGTTTGTTGATGAAGGGTCATCGGTCTCTTGGGACAAGGGCCAGGAAATATGCTGATGGCGGGGCCGTGACTGGTATAGGGGTCCTACGGTCAGGTGATGGTAGCAGCTGATGAGATGTGCAATATCACCGCTCAGACAAGCTGAGCACCGAATCCTACATATGTCGGTTGAAAAATAAAACGGTTGCATTTAACTCAAATACTTGTTTGACTCTATTTTGGCTAATTGCTTGCTGGCTTTCGCATTGAGCTCTTTTGCCCCGGCTTGACGAGCCGAACTTCGTCCTCCCGGGCTGTAGCCACCCTACATTGCAGATGCGAACATCGCTGAGCCAACGAACTTCGCAGGTCTAGCCTCAATCAAGAGACCAAGTTCTATGCAGCAGCGAGAGTCCAATCTGCCATCTCTACTTTGGATCTTGGCTACGCAACCGCAAGTAGTCACTACTGAAGCTGGTTGCGACTTGTGGGGTCATGCGACGCCGGCGCAAGTGGACGGCTGGGAGGACAACGCTGACGGATTCTAGTCCGTACTCCGTACAGCTGTTGGGTAATAATATCTCGCAGCGATAAGTCTCACAGAAGGGGAGGCGGGGTAATGGCAGCTGGCCCTTAACAAGCATCAGATGGACACTGGGCCTCCTCCCGACCCATCCAACATCACCAATGGCAGTCAGTACAGACGCAGCATTGTCTCACCGTCACTGCAGATACGGCAATGGCATACCCGAAAACAGGGTATATCTGTTGTGACAGGTTGCACATGCGAATGAAAGAGGCCAGGGATGGGTACCTATGCAACCCCAACGATTGTCTTTTCGCAAGAGCGGGAACGCCCTGCAGGCTGCCGGGCCTGCCTCGGCGCCAACCAAGATTCCCGAGGCATAAGAAGCCATGATGCCGCCGCTCTACTTCTCGGTACACGTCCCTCATCGTCAGAGATTCAGATAAGGTCTGCCTGCTTCGCACGAATCATCTACAGTCATGGCTCCCAAGATTGACATCACCGTACGTTTTACACCAGATCTCATACCGTGGTCTTGATACCCTCGAGCTGACCATTTACATGACATGTCAGGCCTACCCTGGCAATATCATCAACGGCCAGTTCGTATCCTCACACACTACGCGACATTCAATCGATCCTGCTACCGGTGAGCCTCTGTACGAGGTCCCCGTCGCGAGCAGGGATGATCTCGACGCCGCCGTCAAGCACGCGCGCCAGGCATTCAAGACATGGTCCAAGACGAGCTTTGAAGAGCGGGCCAAGCTCTTGCTCGCTTTTGCGGATGTGATCGAGGAGAACCGCGACGACTTGGAGAGGCTGCAGACGATGGAACAGGGCAAACCCCTTTCTTTGGCCCACAGGGAGGTCGACATGACTCTGGAATGGCTACGAAGATTTGCAACAATGGAGGTCAAGGACGAAATCCTCGATGACAACGACGAGCGGACCATCTACTCGACGTTCCCGCCTCTGGGCGTTTGCGGAGCCATTATTCCCTGGAACTGGCCCATCCTGCTAGCAATGGGCAAGGTCGGACCGGCACTCCTGACTGGCAACACAATCATCGTGAAGCCGTCCCCGTACACGCCGTACTGCGACCTGAAGCTGGGCGAGCTGGGCATGTCCATCTTCCCCCCTGGAGTCTTCCAGGTCCTGAGCGGTGCCGACGATCTCGGCCCGTGGATGACGGAGCATCCGGACATTGACATGATATCCTTCACGGGTTCTATCCCGACTGGCAAGCGGGTGGCGGCGAGCTGCGCGAAGACGCTGAAGCGCTATGTGCTCGAGCTGGGGGGTAACGATGCCGCCATCATCTGCGAGGACGTGGACATTGCCAAGTGCGTGCCCAAGATTGCCATGATGGCATTCCTGAACTCTGGGCAGATTTGCATGCTGGCCAAGCGCATCTACGTGCATGAGAAGATATATGATGAGTTTAGGGACGCCATGGTTGAGGTTACGAAGAGGAACATCAAGACGGGCGGCGGCTTTGAGCCGGACATTGTTGTCGGTCCGCTGCAGAACAGCATGCAGTGAGTTTCCCTTTTACGTTCCCATCATTACTACCTTGGTTGGTGTACGGAGAGATATTAAGGAGGTGGCTGACACGGAAGGCAGATTCGATCTCGTCAAGGACATGTACTCGCAGATCGACAAGTGCGGTTGGAAGACGGCCCTGGAGGGAAAGGTGCGCGAGGCGTCCAAGGGCTACTACGTCGAGCCCGCCATCATCGACAACCCGCCCGAGGACTCGCGCATCGTCGTCGAGGAGCCGTTTGGCCCCATCGTGCCGCTGCTCCGGTGGTCCTCGGAGGACGACGTCGTGGAGCGCGCCAACGCGCTGCGGACGGGGCTGGGCGCATCGGTCTGGAGCAGGGACGTGCGACGGGCCGAGGCGATGGCACGGCAGCTGAGCGCGGGCAGCGTCTGGGTGAACTCGCACTTTGACGTTGCGCCCAACGTGCCGTTTGGGGGCCACAAGGAGAGCGGCGTGGGCATGGAGTGGGGGATGGAGGGCTTCAAGCACTACACCAACACGAGGAGCTTGTGGGTGTGGAAGAGGGTTTTTGACTGAGGGACGAGGATGCCATGGCCGAGTCCAAAGTGTCGCTGCAGTTGGTATTTCGTTTGAGATTTGATGAAGTGGTCTGGGGGTATTGAGAGCAGCCGAGAGCCGTTGGGCTCTGAGCCTCTGACGCGGTCCATCCACGACCTCTTTCTTCCCCAATGCATCCATGCTCTGCGACACTTGCACCAGTGACCGGAAAATCAGGAAACTATAGAAAGACGGAGGAAGACAGGAACGGGCCGGAATAGCAAGGAACTGCGAGGAAGGGAGAAGTATAGGGAGATACAAGGTCAGAGCCGTCGCATACTGAAAAGGATAAAGGCAACATCGTTTGTATTTTTTTTTACCTTTGTAATGCTTGTGGTTGTATTACAGCCAAGCCTGGCGTCGGAACGCTGGAGTGACGCCGCTCGATGGTAAGTTGTAAGCCACCAAGATCAGGCTTCGGGATAGGTATCGTTCCCACTACGTTTCCAAATTAGGCTCTTGTCCTCCGCCACCGTGCCTGGACGGGACCCGGCAGAGCCTCGGGATCTGGAATCATGGCGATTGCATCATAGATTGTTTCCACTCCTCGCCCCGACAAACCAATCAACCACGGCACTCCAAAGACTCCCAGTGACAAATCCACCAGCAAGTTGTTGCCCCCCGCCGCGCGCGCAGAGAGATATATTACCAGCCCGAGTGCTACTTGCATCCTGCCACTCGTCCTCGTCCACTACCCAACCCTCCCGAACGCTCATGTCCATGTTTCGCGTCTTTCGACAATTCTTCTCGACGACCCCCTCCCCCGAGCGACAGGCAAAAATGGCAGACGCAGGCAAGAAGGTCCAGAAGATCATCGACGACAACGCCGTCGGTATGTCCTCCCCCCATGTCTCGCGCGCCGCCGCGGGGTCGCAAGAGACGAAATGCGACGCCGCTTCAGATGATGAGAAACCTACTGACACATCGCCCACCAAGTCGTCTTCTCCAAGTCGTACTGCCCCTACTGCAACGCCACCAAGCAGACGCTCAACAGCCTCGGCGCCGACTACACGGCCCTCGAGCTCGACAACGAACGTACGTTCCCTTTCTCCCTTGACCCCCCGCGCGCGCAGTGGCTAGGTTCTGACGAGCAACACCGCGCAGCCGACGGCGGCGCCCTGCAGGACGCCCTCGAGGAGCTCACCGGCCAGCGCACCGTACCCAACGTCCTCATCAAGCAGAAGCAGATTGGCGGCAACTCGGACGTCCAGGCGCTCTTCAAGTCGGGCAAGCTGGCGGACCTGCTCAGGGACTCGGGCGCGTTGAAGGCGTAAGCGCTCCTTCTGTCGGTTGCGGCGAGGAATAGAGGCGCTGATGCGTTGTGTTTGCGCCGGGCATCAGGAGCCGGCTGTGATGAACAATGACAAGACGGGGGGCTCGCATTCATAGACGAATGGCAGCATGCTACCTCAGACAAGCATAGAACAGCCATTCCGGAGGAATCGTATGTTCGACAGGCGAATGACATATCGATTGCACGTGCGATGTCGTTGGTGAGTGGTCTCGTGATTCTGCGTCTGCCGTCTGTGGACAGTGACATCGCTATACACTCGCTCTTCCGTATTCGTACATGTACATCCTGTCAAAAGGCATCCCCAAGTTCTCTTTTACACCACCTGTGTTGCGACGGTGCCCACAGGCCGCTCCACAAACTCCATGACCCCCTCGATGATGTTCTCCCTTGCCCCCTCGGAGGCGACCTTGTCCCCAGCCAGATAATTCAGCCACAACAGCCTCGACAGCCTCTCATCGGAGACGGTGCCCATGATGTCCCTCTTGACGTCTTTCTTGTAGTCGCCATCGCTGTACATGACCGACAGCTCGCCCTGGCCGTCGCGGCAGAGCAGCAGCTCCTTCTTCTTGGGCACCAACCCGCGGTTGAACATGCCCTTGAACTCCTTCATGGCGGCACCAAACTCCTCGTCGCCGTACGCCTTGTCCCGCTGAGACCGCGCCTGGATGGCCCGCACGAAGCCGTCGCGCAGGTGGTGGAAGTCGGTGTCCCGGACGGGTGAGATGCGGAAAGCGCTGCGGCACCCCGCCTCCTGCAGTATCGCGTCCCACGTCTGCTCGCCCTCGGTGGCGTCGAGCAGCGCCTTGCGCAGGGCGTCCTTTTCCGACGGAATCAGCGTAGTCGCCAGCGGGTTGATCTTCTTGACCAGGTAGTGCTGCAGCCGCGCTATGTCTTGCGTCGCAACGTAGAAGCCCACGAGATAGACCTGGATGCCGATAAAGGTCACCGTCCGCATTCCCAGTCCCACGAGCGTGAACTCGACGCCGTTCTTGTCCGAGATGGAATCGGCTATGGGGCTGCTGCTGCTGCTGGGGTGCTGCGACGCCGGCAGGTCCACTTCCAGCACGCGCGGAAATGCCTTGACGACGCCGTGACCCGTGGGGACAATCTCCCTGCCCTCCTCATCGTGCAGCACCACCTTGCGCTTCTCGCCCGCCTCGGTCTTGAATGTCTCGGTCGGAATGGGTGCGTCGCACTTGACCGCGAGCTTCTCCTTCTCGCGCTCGACGTCGAGGGTCTGCTTGAGCTTCCAGGCCGTGTAGATGAAGGAGACGATGCCCGCGAGGGCGCCCGCTGCTAGGAAGGCCGTGCGGTTCTGCTCGTAGTCGTGCCGCTTGGCATTGAGCTTGTTGAGGTCAAAGTCTTGCGTCGCGCGCGCTGACTGCCGCTGTGAGAAGAGCGTTCGGCGGGCCGCGGCGCGGACGGAAGCCGTGCCAAGGCACGACGGCCGGAGGACGGGGCGGCCGAGGGCAGCCGCGGGTCGAAGCATTGCCATGGTGGTGGCCACGGTCGGCAGGGCTCGCAGGGGTGTCAACCAGCAAGTAGCGAGGACACCGTAAGAGCGATTGATGCTCTTCAGGTGGCTGGCTGGTTCGAGTCCGAAGTTGAGAGATTGGTAAAGTGAGCCCACCCCGACCTGGCTGGCTTAGAAAAGTGACGTACGATCCAAGCAAAGTCGCATTATGTAATCGACCGACGGACCCAATAGAGCCACTGTATAACTTGGGTCCCGCGATCACCCACCACTACCCTACGGGCCACATCCTAGGCCTTTGTAGACGTTCCGTCACAGACGTCAAGTCGACACTACTTAACTACGTACATGATTGAAGAGTCGTGAGGAAAGCTATGTGAGAAGCTCTTCCCTCGAAGTAGTCCAAAATAGAAGTCGTTTCGAAATTCATCAATAGTGCAACAGCCTCTATAGTCTCAACTGACCTGTTCCAACGAGCAAGCAGGGCATACATAATGACCGCATTTCATCGGTCAAATACTTCGTATTGGACGACGTATAACGATGGTCCGTACACACGCCAAGAATACTAGATAGTCTAAAGCTAGCACCCCGAAGAAAACCTCATTCCGTATAAGATCTATTCGTTCCAGGTCACCAGAAATTAAGTCGGTGCGTAGACCAAAGCCAAGGCAACGTACGAAACTACCGGCCATCTTGGTATCCAGCCCCCCTCCACCATCAACAGTCGACTACGTGTATCAGAAGATACAAGTTCCAGGCTCATTAGGTTCTAGAGTACTGTTAGGCTGTAAGCTGTGCAACTTTAGGGTGAATGATGATCGCCAACATCAATATTTAGACGGATACATCGTACTCATTGCGCCAGGTACTGAATAGGCGAGTCTCTCCCGCCGATCAACAGGTTCGCCTCGTGCTCCCCGCATTCCTGCAGCCGGCCCAATGATCGACATCCCTTGACACCCCGGAGGCGGGATGGTGGGTCGAGGATCGGGGTTGAAGACTAACCCCGGTATCGCTATGGTGACGATGCGGAGACGAATTCGCTCGCCTGGACAATGACGGCCGGTATAAATAATTGTTGGCAGGTCGGTTGTAGTGCACGTTGGGAAGTTTAAGGCGAGCGAGTCACGCTTCTGTCGAATGTCAAGGACCTCGAGCCTCTTTCCCAAGAGCCTTGGCCTCCAGTGTCTCTTTGGCAGCTTTACAAGGCCGAAGGAAGACGTAACGTCGTGCTGCCCGAGGTACAGAAATCCAGGATCAACTCTCTCTGTGACCTATCCTCAAGAGCTCACACATTGGCTATGTGAAGCGGGACAATAACCGGGACATTCACGAAGCGCCCGGGGCCCTTTTACCGACCACAAGTACTTGTGACCTAAGCAAGTACTTGCTTGGGTTGTACCACATTTCTGACACGCTGACGTCGATTCCCCGAAGTTCCTGTAAAAGATATGCTTCTGCGGCGGTCGCTTCGACCCTGGTATCCTGCAATACTTTCCCCCGGTCCGGGCGTCGGTACGAAACCGACGGACTGGAGCACGTCTACATCCGGTTCGGCACTTCGTTGGCCTATCAGCACTCAGTAATGGGCGCCCGCCCATGACACCCATCGAGGTTCCGAGTACAGGTGGCCATGACGAGTGGATCCGTCCCTTCAGCTCGACCCGGAGGATATGCCAGCAGAGGACAAGGCCATGATCCCAGGCTTGATCAGGCTTGCGGAAGAGGCCAACCATGTCATCGTCAAGGGTGACATGTGTCACCTCAGCTTGCTAAAGGAGTCCAACTGGCCGGCGGCACTCTTCGTCTCCAGCTGGCAGGCGGTCCTTTTCTATTTACAGCTGGGGGAAACATCAACAACTCATGGCCGGCGCTGAGACTGCAGGGGCTGGATACAAAAACAAGCTTCAAGGTAGATGGCAACCAGACGATCTCGGGGGTGACACTCATGAACAAGGGCATCTCGTACCGCCTGGACGGGGACTTTGGTACCAAGGTGGTGTTCATGAGAAGCAGTGGGGGCGTAATATGGGGACGAAGGGCGATGGGACAATAGGTGCCTTCACTCTATTTAGGCTGCGGTAATGCCAGCTGCTGCAAACGCATGCATGAATTGAGACCAAGGAGCTGTCGTCTCATTCGGATGGAAGAATCGTCAGTGATGGTGGATCAATGACGTGCAGGACAGGTTGAGGGTGATGTCTCACAGGGAGGTCACGTGGCTCCTTCAGCGGACCCTGATGATCCGCACACATCCAGGTTTAGCGCCCTCGGGCGGTGCGGCTCAGGCTCAGGGCCGCCTCTGGCGCATCCGTCAGGCGGCGGGCGTCCTGCAAGGCGCTAAGGCCATAGAGGCCCGACAGTGGTCAAACCGCTGGGGCTGGAGGGCCCCGTGAAGAGCCCCACGCGCGCCCGCACCCGTCTCTGTCTCCGCCCCGACTCGGCTTGGCTCCCTGCTGACTTTCATCACCACCCGCCCGACCGCCATCAAATCGACGGGAGCAACATCAGAGCCTCCCTCCCTCGCCCATCCATCCATCCATCATCCTCCCTCCCCCCGCTTCTGCCCTGCATCTAGCAGCGGCCGCAACCTCAGCAGCGCCGCGACACTCGACGGCTCCTTTGGCGCAGCTTGCTCCTGACTGCCCTGCCGACGTCATCCGTGCTGTTTTGATTGATCTTGCACCCGCCCGACACCTGGCTTAAAGCAGCCTCTTCCGCGCTCCTCAACCCCGAAAGGACTGACGACAGGAGCCGTAAACCTCCTCGACCCTGCCGCCGCTTCCCAGAGCGCAAACTCTCGACTTTCCCTCGTCCAAGCTGCCTTGCTGCTCGGTGACTCGACCGCCTCTAGGACCCCGAGTCTTCGGATAGCTCCCTAGTCGCTCCGCCTGGTCAGTAGATTGCATCCGAGCACGAACAAGTGGTGAACCAAACCACCAGTCAGGCTGGTGACGCTCCCGGCTGTCTCCCCTTCCGACGCTATGGCTACGAGATCCGGCACCGCGAGCGACGAGCAGGACGACTCTCGCTCCTCCTCGTCCACGACATCCCCTGCTCCCGCCGATAACGAGGAGTCCGACTTCTTCCTGGGCGCCAACGACTCCCAGTCGTCACTCGGCGTACCCAACTTCCAAGACATGCAGGTCGACGACACCTGTTGGCCTCCAGTCAACCGCCTACCCAACGAGATTCTCATCAGCGTCTTTGCTAAGCTGAGCGCCTCGTCTGACCTCTACCACTGCATGCTCGTCTCTAAACGCTGGGCTAGAAACGCTGTCGACCTGCTGTGGCACAGGCCCGCGTGCACCAACTGGCGAAACCACAGCAGCATCTGCCAGACCCTCGGACTTGAGCGGCCGTTTTTCAGCTACCGAGACTTTATCAAGCGGCTCAACCTCGCGGCGCTCGCGGATAAGGTCAACGATGGCAGCGTATTACCCCTTGCCGTCTGCTCCAGGGTGGAGCGGCTGACCTTGACCAACTGCCGTGGCCTGACCGACTCTGGCTTGATCGCCCTGGTTGAGAACAGCGCATCGCTGCTCGCGCTCGACATCTCCAATGATAAGAACATTACCGAACAGTCCATCAACGCCATCGCAGAACACTGCAGGCGGCTGCAGGGGCTCAACATCTCAGGATGCGATGGAATTTCCAACGAGAGCATGACTGCGCTGGCTCAGAGTTGCAAGTACATCAAGAGAGTGAGTGCGCATCCCATCTGTCAAATTCATCCGCACGTGCATGATGCTAATGCGCTCGTCGCCAGCTGAAACTGAACGAATGCGCCCAGCTTCGCGATAACGCCATTCTTGCCTTCGCCGATCACTGCCCCAACATACTCGAGATCGATCTGCACCAGTGCCACCAAATTGGCAACGGGCCGGTTACTGCACTGCTCTCCAAGGGCAACTGCCTGCGTGAGCTGCGCCTCGCTAGCTGCGACCTTATCGACGACAACGCTTTCCTGGGCCTCCCCGATGGCCAAATCTACGAGCACCTCAGAATCCTCGACTTGACTTCTTGCACGAGGCTCACGGATGCCGCCGTTGAGAAGATCATCGCTGCCGCGCCGCGCCTGCGCAATCTTGTCCTCGCCAAATGCCGCAACATCACCGACGCAGCCGTCCATGCCATCGCCAAGCTCGGCAAAAACCTGCACTATGTCCACCTCGGCCATTGCGGACAGATTACGGATGAGGGAGTCAAGAAACTTGTTATCAGCTGCAATCGTATCCGTTACATCGACCTCGGATGCTGCACGAATTTGACTGACGACTCGGTGAAGCGACTGGCTCTGCTTCCCAAATTAAAGAGAATCGGACTCGTGAAATGCAGCTCGATCACTGACGAGTCTGTCTTTACGCTCTCCGATGCCGCATATCGTCCACGTGTACGGCGAGACGCCAGCGGTGTGTTTGTTGGCGGAGAGTACTTCGCCTCCAGCCTGGAACGTGTTCATCTGAGCTACTGCGTCAACCTCACCCTCAAGGTCAGTTCCTCTTGTTGCCCTTGCCTAGACTTGCCGACAGCCTCATGCTCACACGCGTATAGAGTATCATGCGACTTCTCAACTCGTGCCCACGGCTCACCCATTTGAGCTTGACTGGCGTTGCCGCATTCCAGCGAGACGATTTTCAAGCATACTGTAGAGTACCACCACCCGGTGAGTCCCTGATCCCCATAATCTCGTACAGGCTCGACGGTGGCTTCTAACGCATCTGCTCAGAGTTTACACAGCACCAGAGAGACGTCTTTTGCGTCTTCTCCGGCAGCATGGTATCCAAATTTCGCGACTTTCTGCACACTTCGCCTCGATTTGAAGAACTACGCCAAGGCCTGCCTTACCGAGCGGGTGGCAGCCGCATTCGTGGTGCCGCGGCTCGTCGATCCCAGGCCATGGTAAACAATTTGCCAACGACAGAAGGCGAGGCCTTTGACGACGAAATGGCCGATGAGGAGAATGATTTCGAGGGCCTGGATGGAAGCGAAATGGCCGTGGATGTGCAGGTTCATAACCAGCAGCCACCTGCTGGAACCGCCGGCATCGACCACGGATCAACCTTTCCGCAGATTGCACACCCTATCCCTGTGCCGCCTCCAGCGCCGAGTCTGAGCCAACACCCGTTTGCGTCTCCGAGTCACGCACATCCTGTGGCTCACCCCTACACCTACCCCTCGACTGGACCCATGGGACCGTTGGCCTTTTCGAGCTTCATGAGCAACGAACCAGCGAGCGGGGCCCCGCCACTCAGTGCTCATGGCCATGGGCATGCAAGCATGGCTTCCGTGGCTCCGGCCTCGGGGTCCTCCCAGCAAGCCAGCGCAGCAAACGGGGGGCCGCCGCTGTCTGGAGCAAGCACCGCGCCGATGCAGCCACCATACCAAGACCCACTTGGAGAATAGATACTCTCCACGTACGAGAGGTGGGCGCATCCCCTTTGAAATGCGACTCTCATTCGATTGAGCGTTTGTTTAGCCGAAAACTCGTGTGGGAATAGCCGGCGACGCAGACTGGGGCACGAGGCACTCGCGCCGAAGGTGACCGTTGAGATACTGTTTCGCGGGTACGACGGTTGCGAGCATTTTCAGATATCGATATTGGCTCTCGACAGCACAGCATAGGCGGAGTTTTGTTGATTTATTTGCGGGCTGTTGTCTTTTCGGCAACGAGTACGACGACGGCCACGAACGACTCGGGTATACCACATGGGGACAGTTTTAACACAAGCACAAGGAAGGGGTGGATCACAGGAAAGCATGCGAGCGAGCAAGGCGGGGGACCGAACTGAGGCCTGCCATGGGGCGAATAGGGGCTCGCGAGCGGTACACGCACAGAAGGATAGAGCATTTGCATGAGCGACTGCATGGAATACGATGAAATTTGTTCCAACGAACTATGAGTCGGAGCCTCAGCTCGTTGGCTTGTAACTGGGCTGTTAATGTCTTGCCGTATGTCCACTAGACCTTGCTACTCGGTCAATGTCTAGCTGTCCCAGGATACTTCAAAACGCTACAATCGGCTTACTTGGCAGAAGGGAAATTGGACTGCGCTTCAGCCCGCACCCTGTCTGCGGGCGGGCAAAACCTGTGGACATTGCACTGAGTGATGTGAATTGCACAGGGGAATGCATATGCTGATGTATTCAAACATGGACATGTAGTGGTATCAACGAATCAAATAACCTCCCTGCTGCTGCAGCTCTAAAACCCAACGAATTACCGCCCAAACGAGCATAGATGACCAAACTCAGACCGTCCCGGGCACCGCCTTCTCGTTGGCAGTGGAGCTGCTCGACGACATGGTGCGGTCGGTGGTGTGGCCGGCCGAGTCGGCGACGTGGCGCGTCAGTTCGACATAGTCGTAGGCAAACTCGCCGAGCTGGCAGTCGTCGATGCCGATGTCCTCGTCGTCTGCGGAGACGCGCAGGGACAGGCCGGGGACGAGGTTCATGAGGAAGAGGATGAGGCAGCTGAGGACAAAGGACCAGCCGAAGGCGGCGCAGATGCCGGCGAGCTGGTAACCGAGCTGGATCCAGTTGTGCTCGATCCAGCCGATGGGGCCGAAGGTGGTGCCGTCGAGGCCGGCGATGTAAGAACTGTGGCTGGTGGTCAGCATCAACTCACGCCTCTGCTGGAAGAAGGGACTCACGCTCCAAAGATGCCGGTCAGGATGTTGCCGACCATGCCTCCGATGCCGTGGACGGCAAAGATGTCGAGCGCATCGTCGACGCCGATGAGGAACTTGAGCTTGGTGGCAAAGTTGCAGCAGACGCCACCGCAGATGCCGATTATGACAGCGCCCCAGGGCGCGACAAAACCAGAGGCGGGCGTGATAGCCACGAGGCCAGAGATGGCGCCCGAGCAGAAGCCAATGGTGCTCCATTTCCTCTCGAGACGGTAGTCGAGCAGGACCCAGGTGATGCCGCCGCACGAAGCGGCCAGGTTGGTGACGAGGCAGGCCATGATGGCGCGCATGTTCATGCCGAGCGCGGAGCCGCCGTTGAAGCCGAACCAGCCGACCCAGAGGAAGACGGTGCCGACGACGACGTTGGTGACGCTGTGCGGGCGGTAGGGCAGGCCGGCGTTGTTCGAGTAGCCGGTGCGCTTGCCGAGCATGATGCTGTAGGCGAGGGCGCAAGTGCCCGAGGCGATGTGGACGGGGCCGCCGCCGGCGAAGTCGTAGGAGGGGAGCTTGAAGAGCCAGCCGTTGGCGTTCCACGTCCAGTAGGCGATGGGGTCGTAGACGACAGTGGACCAGATGAAGATGAAGACGAGGGCCGGGAGCATGCGGCCGCGGTCGGCGACTGCGCCGATGGCCAGGGCAGGGCTGTCTCCATGTCAGCAACGTGAACGTGGCGTACGCGTATCGAAGGGAGGGCACTCACGTAATGGCGGCAAACATGCCCTGGTACAGGCAAAACAGGATGTCGGGCAGGTTGGTCGATCCGTTGGGCTGGCCGAGCGTCTTCATGAGGCCAAACTGGGTCAGGTCACCGAAGAAGGCGTTGCCGGTGCGCGAGAAGGTGAGCGAGTAGCCCCAGAAGAACCACTGGAAGCTGATGATCGCGACGGAGAGCATCGACAGGAGGACGAGCTGCAGCGCCGACTTGCGGCGCGCGAGGCCGCTGTAGAAGAAGCCGACGCCTGGGATCATGAGCAACACCAGGACGGAGGAGATGGTGAGGAAGGCCATGTTGCCAGTCTGGAAAGGAAGAGTTAGTCTGCGTCAAGACCTCCAACCCCTGATCCTCGTGCCATGAGATGCGGTGGTACGCACGTCGTAGAAGATGTTGAGGTCGTGGACCCCAGACGACCAGCCGGGGTCGGCCGTGCCGGTCGTGCCATTGTATGTTTCTGCCGTCATGGTGATGGCGCTGGGAGTCACCCTGCTCTGCCTTGATTCCCACGATCCAGACGGACGGGAGGACGATGTAGCGGATGAGCAAACGGGGGAAGCAGTAGGAGGCAGAGACGGGGGTGACAATCGGGGGGGATCAACGCCATGATAGATATATCCCGTCTAGCCTCCCTGTCACTGAGCTGAGAGCCTCGACCAACACGGAATAGAGCTGAATAGCCATACGGAGCGGCTCGCATGAGCGCAGCTATCTGGACAGGCGGTTGAAACCGGCGAGATAGCTGTAGGCGAGGCCAACCAGGGACGATACGGCCGCCAGCTAGGCGAAGCCGGCCGGCGAGTAAGGCCAGCCCTCCTAGTCATTGATCCCTGGATGTCAGGTGAGTATTCGCAGCACTATGTTATCGCGACGACGGACGCGCCTATCTGCCAATAAATGCGCCACAGCGGGACGAGCCAACGACGTCTGATAACGGGAAGCTTTCCGATAAGGAAGCGTATTCTGACTTTGGCTTGCCACAGACGAGCTGCTCAACCTGGGGCTCCCTTGCGAGAGGGCTGTTTCTTGTCATAAGTCCACGCTTCCCCGGACAAAGTGCATGCGTGGTGATCCCTCGCCGTGGATCCTGGCGTGCAGATGGCAGGTTGGGGGCTGTATCAGATTGGAAGGTTCATTCCGACATGGCTTGCAATAATACGTAGTCCGTACACGGAGGTATCTAGCGATGTCTGACCAACTTCAAACCGTCAGAGCCTGCTTCATCGACGTCTTCTGGCGGCCGTTTCGCCGGCATTTCCCGACAAAGGCATTGTCTCCAGCAAGCCACTGCCAACTGGCCATTGAAAGGCTATCAGCTGGCGGATAGTCGGCGATGTCGGCGAGTGCACGCGACTCGCCGGACGCGACAGGCCGGGCAAGTCATGGATGGCCTGAGGACGGAGTATTTGACGCTGCGACAGCCGGGACAGAGAGGTTCACGCGAAGCTATTTGAGCTTATCCCGTCGGCGGTGACTGTTATCAACAGACACCCTCGCTGCCTTGCCGATACGTATCAGGGCACCCTCTCGGACTCGCATCAGGTCGCGACTCGAGAGATAGTGAACGGGATGTTGGGCTACGGTGTGTGATTGGTGGGTGCCCTTATCTCTGGCTGACGCTGTCTGACTAGCGCCGGGAGCGACCATGTTGTTGGTTGTGGACTCTGTGGAGAGACCCCAGTGTGCTGCCGACTCCCCGGACCCGCGAAATTGGGGTCCTGACAGTTTGAACTTGGCAGTGCAGACGGCACAAGACAGCTCATATATCGCTGACGAATGGCAAGTTCGCATTGGCGCTGCAAGTGCTTCACGTCGGTGGGATCCCAAAGATAACGGGCCAGTCGGCCGCACAAGAATGAAGATGAAGACCGGACTCCTTCGCCGGCCATCCGCCACGGACAAGGTTGGAACAACCTTGAAGCTTAAAATACTGCGTAAAGTCACTCGCCACCGGTGGAAGCTGCCAAAGACAGAGACACACGAAAGGCACTGTGGGCGAAGATGAATTGTCGTATTGATTAGCCGCTTGAGCGCGATAGCATAACGCCCCTGTTGAGGCATGGAGGCACCTCAGCCCTGTCGTGTCCCATACTCGCACATCGGTAGCACTCCGTATTGGAGTGAGGTGTGAGTGGGCAGATATGCGTTCCGTGTGCGGCCACGAGCTGAATCCCGGCTGTTTCCCGTTCTCACTTCTCAGTACGCACCCCAGCTCTCGTCGCGTCCGAAGTCAATGTCGAGTTGAGCGGGGAATGCAGAGGTGGCCGGCCGTGATCCGAATGCATGTCAGTGCGCTGAAACGGCTTGTGCTACTGGTGCCTTCGTGGCGTCCTCCAGGCGATGCTGCGATGGCTGAATGGCACCTCCGGGTTGGGCCCTTTCATCTGCAGGCCGTAATCACACTATGCAGCAGTTTGTCTTTGTGACATTGCGTTGTGTTGAGGCGCATGAACTCGAGCATGTATCCTGTAGTTGACCAGGATTCGAGCGGCAACGGTCGCTGCCAGCGGCATAATCGCAATAACTTGCAATTAGCGGCAAGGTCCGGGCCGGAAATGAGAGGATACGCTCCCGCAGCGTCCAGTGGTGTGCTGTTTGTCCTCCTCGCCTTGGAAACCTGCGGCGGCCGCAGCACATGAGTAGGCTGTGAAAGGTCCAGGTCCAGGTCACAGTCGTCAAGTCTGTATCTCCGACCTCCACTCATCCTCCAGCTCGACCAGCCTCTTGGCAACATCCCATGGCACAACCTCCTCCAGAACCCTTCGCTGCTCGGCTGAAATCTTGCCAAGAACGTACTGGCTCACCGTCGCAGCATCCCTTGTTGCCGGCCGACCAATGCCCACGGCAACGCGCACAAAGGGGGACAGCGGGTATTTCTCCTGCGATAGAGACTTCTTGATGCTCTTGATGCCGTTGTGGCCCCGAGGACTGCGGTCCCACGGCGTGAGCCTCACCACGCCAAGCTCCTTCTCCAGCTCGTCGTGGACGATGACGAGGCTCAGTGATGCCGGGTCGCCCTGTTTGACCATCTCCTGCCACACGCGCGCGACAAAGGGTCCGGAAATGTTCATCAGAGTCGGCGACTGCACCAGGGTATACTTGGGTCCCCGGGACACGAGACAGCTCTGTTTCCCCAGCGTCATCTCGCTGAAAGAAGGTTGGCGGAGGGCTTTTGCGAGGCCATTGAGGGCAAAGTGGCCCGCAGAATGAAGACTCTCATATTTGGGAAGAGGATTTCCTAGGCTGACGACCAGGAAACGAGGGTTGAACATGCTGGCGCGCGGATTGCGACAAACTGAACCTTGGACGTAAAAAGAAGCAGCCCCATATTGGAAGCTTCGACGCGGGGTCACGTGAGTCTCCTGTGGCGGAGTCCTTCGACTGCGCCACCTGAGGTACTCCGTACCACTGACGTAGATGCGCCGATTGGGCAACATCGTGGCTGCGCAGCCGTTTTGGTCGTCACTCTCTTCAACACTACTTCCCGACCACGGCCTCCGGTGCGTAGGCAACCCCAACCCTCACGTCTACACAAAGCGAAGCCGAGCGACATCGACCACCCAACATCCATAACCGATTCCGAGAAGATCTCCGAGAGACACAGACAGCCAAGATGTCGTGGGCGGGTATGTGCAATCGCGACTCTCCCCGCAACGTGACGGGAGGGGCTGACAAGGAGCAGGGTTCAAGAAGAATGTGAACCGCGCGACGACGCAGGTGATGATGAAAACGGGTATGCACGGGTCGGAGTGTCTGTACGCGGCTGTTGATGCTTACGAAGACTTCCAGGACACGTGGAAAAGACAAACGATCGCGATTATGAAGTCGAGGAGAGGTGAGCGAGAGCGCCGAACAGTCGACAACGCCTGGCGTGGCTGACTCCTCGCTAGACGATTCCGAACCATGGAGGCGGCATCACTACGATTGCAAAAGGAAGCAAAGGGATATCTCGATTCGCTTAGAGGTGAGCACCGACACGATGAGCCGATCTTTGGACGTGGCTAATCATCATGCCCAGCCATGACCGCGTCACAAATGAGGATAGCCGAAACGATAGACGCCTTTTACGGAGACTCGGGCGCAACGGACGGCGTCAGCAGAAGCTACAAGCAAGCGGTCGAAGACCTCGATGCCGAGACGATCAAGGCCCTCGACGGCCCCTACCGCACAACAGTACTCGAGCCCATCACGCGCTTCTGCGCCTACTTCCCCGACATCAACGAGTGCATCAAGAAGCGCTCGCACAAGCTCCTGGACTACGACGCCCTGCGCGCCAAGGTCAAGCGCCTCGTAGAGAAGCCTGACAAGGATGCCACCAAGCTGCCGCGTACCGAGAAGGAGCTGGAGATGGCCAAGGTGGCGTATGAGCAGCTCAACGAGCAGCTGCACTCGGAGCTGCCGCAGCTGATTGACCTCCGCGTGCCTTACCTAGATCCAACGTTCGAGGCGCTTGTCAAGATTCAGCTGCGCTTTTGCGCCGAGGCATACTCGCGAATGGCGCAGGTGCAGCAGTACTTGGATGCGGATACCAGAGACCAGTACGCCGAGGGGCATCTAGATGCCAGGGTAGAGCAGGTCCTGCAAGAAATTCGGGAGCTGAGCATCAGCGGTACAGTGTAAAGGTATGGGGAATCAAATCTATTAACGGGCTAAAGGGCTACATCGAGATGTGTGGAATGGCGTATAGGCAGGACGCCTCTGAAAACGTGTTGTAGGCATTTCTTCTTCTTGCCACAAGTCTATGGATATACAGGCAACAGTCCATTGCTTCAAGTCCTCCCAACTCTAGCTGATCGTTCGCGGCTGAGCGACGGGTGTGACCGCCGCAACAATTGCTTCTCGATGAGCACATCGCCAATCCCACGCGCCAACGGGCGGCCAGTTCTGAGGAAGCTGATTCAAGACGATCAGTATTGCTTCTTGCTGGCATGGGGTGTACGGTACGAGATCTCGGTGTCGGCCTAGCCAAGTTCGTGAAATCGTGGGGTGCTCGTAGATCGTGGCTTCGATGGGTTCTGGGATCATTGTCCAGCGCCGGCGCCGTTTTGCTGCCCGAACAAGTCGCTCAACGATAACCTCCTGCCAATGGCCTGCATGGCCGGCCCAGCTTCTGGGCCCTGCTCTTCTGCCATGCCCACGGACCGCACAGCCTTCCAGCTCTCTTGGATCATGGCCCCGTTGATCTCCCTCGTCTCATCCTTGTCGTTGTGTATCCAGACGCCGAGCACCTTATCGCCCTCGTCCCAGTTATTTTCGACGCGGAGTATGACCAGATCGCCCATGATCTCGACGTGGCTCACCCTTGCCAGGTCCACGACCAGGTTGTCCAGCCCGCGGCGGCTGAGGACGAAGACGCACGCGCGCGGCCGGTGGCCGACATCCTCGGACAGCGGGCTCTGCGCGCAGACGAACAGCGTGCCCTCAATGCCGGACTTGTCCCAGCTCTCGGTGGCGCTGTCGAAGGTGTATATGACGGCGTTGGCGGCGATGCTGAGGATGCTCTGGATGGAAGGGAGGTAGCGCTGCAGGACGGAGAGGTTGAGCTCGGTGTTGGTGCGAGGCGGTGGGGGAGCGTAGGATGCCTGCATGGCGGCAGCATCGGACTCGTAGTCGGAGACGGCGGGAATGAGGTGTGAAGGCTGGCGATTGTGACGCGCCTTGCGCGGTGTTGCTCGACTCATGGCGGACGGTTGCCGGGTCCAGGGGCCGTTGCGAGTGTCTGTTCTCGCTCTGTGATTGCTGCCTGGGTGACGGGGTGGTAGCCTTTCAGTCACCTGTCCACCGGTAGTTGACAAAGAGGTGTGAGCGACGACGCTGCTCTCCCTGGCTTCGGAACCGTGACGGCGGCAGATGGTGTGTGATGGGACGCTGCTGTTCCACATCGGGATCTCCACAGATGCCGTACATCGCTTATCGATAACGCGCTATGACGCTGTCAAGCTGTGTGTTCCTTCCCGCCGTCCGGGATGCCTCGCGGGGTCCCTCACCATCACAGCCTCCACAGCGCGCTTCTACCCAGCTTCACGGTCAACATCTGGCTGGCGTTGTGCGCGCTTTGTGGCAGACGTCAATCACTCCACAGTTGCGATGTGACAGCATTCTTTATGTTGGTAACCGTGCGTCTACTATATTTGCGCGCGCCCCCAACGAAGAAGCCCGGCCGCCCTTGGACCTCTTACACCATGGTCTAGAAGGCTACAGACAAGAACATCTACGACATAGAAGGCTAGCAGCGCCGCGTTTATTACTCGTCAGTATCTTCCTACCACAATATGATGACTCTATCGAACCCGCCGTCGGTGCACTCGGTCGGCTCCGAGCCGGTAGACCTGTCGACGACTCCACTGTCGCTCGCGAGAGCCGTCCTCGCCAGACGAGCCGAATACGTGCGCCCGCACAAGATACGAGTCAAAATTGGCACTTGGAATGTCGCCGCATGTCCGGGTACAGACAAGGACCTGGCTAGTTGGTTTGTCGGCGGCCGAGGGGTCGACAGGAGCTTCGCCACGCTGGATCTTTCGCACAATCCCGCCGTGGAGCACAGAAAGTCACGGTTGACAGATGAAGACTCTGACTCGGTGCGCCTTGTCGGCGGAGACGATGTAGGCCTCTACGTCCTGGGGCTGCAAGAGGTGGTGGACCTCAACGTGACGAAGGAGTACATGAACCGAGCCGTGTATACAGACAACGGTCCCATGGAGAAGTGGCAAGCAGCCCTAGAAGCCGCCATGCCCACGGGGTACCGGCTCATGGCAGCCGAGCAGATGACCGGCCTTTTGCTTCTCGTGTATGCCTCTCCGGAGGTTGCGCCGACCATCAGCAATATCAGCACGAGACCGATCGGGACGGGGCTCTTGGGCTATTTTGGAAACAAGGGTGCTGTCACCACGAGGTTGGTCCTTGGTGAGACGACTCGGATGGTCTTTGTCAACTGCCATCTCGCTAGCGGCGCGGGATCCAACTACCTTAATCGTCGGTGTTGGGATGTGGGACAGATTCTGTCCAAGACGCAGTTCGATCCCGTGGTGCATGCTGGCGTGGCCGAGGACGACGGCGAGAAGATTGGGGACGAAGACTTTGCTTTTTGGTTCGGGGACCTCAACTTTCGCCTTGACGGCCTGCCGGGAGATGACATCAGGAGATTGTTGACCTTGCACACGCGAGGGGAATATGACTTGACTGGCGATAAACCCTCGGCGCCGTTGGAAGGGGGCGGCGTCATCGTCATGCGCAGCTCGGAGAGCGACGACGATGCGACGCCGCTCCCCTCAGTGCATTCTCGAGAACAGAGTTTCAACTCGGAGACGTCTCTACCTGATCCTGACGACTTCCCAGAGGACCCTAGCCAAGACCCAACATCACTACAGGCAACGCTGGATTCCCTTCTGCCCCATGACCAGCTGAGGAGGGTTATTGCACAGCACAAAGTCTTCCACGATGGTTGGAGGGAGGGCCCCATCACGTTCCTCCCATCGTACAAGTACGATGTCGGCACCATCGGCCTGTTCGACTCGAGTGAGAAGCAGCGCTCCCCGAGCTGGTGCGATCGCATTCTGTACCGGACTCGCAAGGACAAGCAAGCGTATGACAAGCGTGTCGAGGAGGAGAGGGCAGCTAAGCAGAAAGACGAGGAAATGAAATCCAGGGGCATCGACCAAGACGATGACGTTCTCTTCAGCTATGACCCGGACACAGATGGTGAGGAACAGCCCAAGGGAAGCCCTGGTGTGGATTACGACGAGTATGACGAGGCGACAGACAACCACACAACCGACGACGTCCTGACAAAGGAGGGCTTCTTGGACCATATTAACCAGGACATTTACACGTCCCACCAGCGCATCATGTCTTCAGATCACAAACCGATTATATCCGTCTTCACCCTAGACTACGATGCTGTAGTCCCCGAGCTGAAGGCCAAGGTCCACGCCGAGGTTGCCCGCGAACTTGATAGAGCGGAAAACGAGGGCCGGCCAGGGATCACAGTCGTCGTCGAAGGTGGCAAGGACAACAACGAGAGTGCGGTGGACTTGGGCGAGATTGGGTTTCTGGAGAGAAAGTCGTCGGTTGCGACGATTGCAAACACCGGCAGCGTGCCCGCTAGCTTCGCGTTTGTAGAGAAGCCAACCATACAGGATGGCGATCCCACCGTCCCGCCCTGGTTGACAACATCCTTTATCCGCCCGGACGGAGACGCGACGGAGCGTCTGGGCAGAACCGTGACCCTTGAACCAGGAGAAACAGTCCTCGCGCATATCGAGGCCCAGGTTTCTGCCATCTTCCACCTCCGAGCCCTCAATGACGGCCAGGCCAAGCTTGAGGACGTCCTGGTGCTGCGGGTCGAAGATGGTCGCGATCACTTCATCGCCTTGCGGGGCTCCTGGCTGCCGACTTGCTTTGGCCGCTCCATCGACGAACTCATCCGCGTGCCCGATGGGGGCATCAGGAAATCGGTGCGAGACAGGGGCATCAAGGGCGCAATCCCCTACGACTCGGATGTCCACTGCTCGGCACCCAAGGAGCTGTTTAAGCTGACAGAAGCCATCCAGACGCTGGCCGAAAGATGCGTGGCTGACGCGGCCATGCTGGAGGACATGGAGCTGCCGCGTGATGCTGGGTGGCCCCTTGACGCCTCCACATGGGCGGCTGGGCTGCTGGAGCAAGACTCGATAAAGGCGGAGGTTGTCGCTGCGTTGGATATGGACTCGTCCATCTCCGAGGCCCTGCCCGCTGAGCTCTCGTCTTCCCACAAACTCGAGCTCCTGTCAGCCGTTCTACTACTCTTCCTGGCCTCCCTCACCGACGGTCTCGTGCCCGCACACCTGAGGGCGAAGCTGTCCACTGCCCTCCCGAGCCTGACGACGTTGCCCGCGACAGCCTGGCCCGACGTCAAGAACCAGGTGCTCGACGTCCTTTCGTCGGCCCCGAACCACAGCATTGCCTTTGTGTTCCTGACGTCGACGGTCTCGCGGGTCGCAGCAGAGCTCAGCCCGGCGGCGGCGGAAGCACCATCGCGGCTCCCCGGCTTGGGACAGCGGCTGAGCTTCCGGCGGGGCGACGACGACGGCACCAAGAAGCGGCGGGCCAGGGAGAAGAGGTACGCGGAGATACTGGCACCGTTGGCATTCCGCGCAAACGACACGGACAAGGTGATGAAGGACAAGGAGCGGATCGTGATTGAGATGTTTCTGAGACGAGAGGAGGGCGGCTAGGCGCAAGAGGCGAGACTAGCTGCTGGGCTAGGCAAGAGGAGGAGTCGGAGGCGGGCGTGGTGCCGGCGGCTTAGGCGCTGACGGTGTTCTGATAGATGAGTATTTCACGAAGGTGTGGGCCTGCAAACGGCGGTCCTGTTGGGCCTCGCCCGGGAGAGTATGTGGGCGAACGGTACGGACTAGAAGACGGCAACACTGGGCAACCATACGAGGGCGGGTAAATAATACTACTTGTGGATAATAGCAGGCAACGAAGGCGCTTTACTACTTTTCACTTATGTATGTACCTTGTGCTGGGTATCAAAAGTCGCGATTCACCGGCCTCGGTTACGACTGATGGTCCGACCGCCAAGGAGGGGAACCGAAACCGCCTTCCTGGAAGACACCGAAGAGCAAACATCCTTCCTCGAATGGATGCGGTCCCAAAGAGCCCAACAGCGCTTGGCATGGCGGCGGTCAGGAGGCTGCACGGGCCCCTGGTCCAGCAACACCACGCTCGTTTGTTTGGCGGCCTGCCGTGCTCGCCAAGGCAGTGACCGTTTGTCTCTGATCGGCGTCTACGAGTCCTCCGTGCGCCGATAAGACAAGCGGGCCCTCCTCTTGCTTCCTCGCCCGCGGTCGGAAAAGCGAGCCGTGAATCACGCCTCCCTGGCGTCCATTGTCGAGCGACTCGAGCCGCTGTCGAGCCGCGCAGACATGCCGTCAGTCTACCTCGCTCAGCGTGCTCACCTCGTCGCCGAATAGTATTAGCCCGCCGTGCCCTCTTCCTCTTCTCTCTTCGCTGCTGTGCGAACACATTCGCGGCCTGGTCGAATGCCCTGACACGACTGCGCCTCCCGCGGCACCCTGGCTACCTCTACGTTGGAGACTCTTGCTGCAGACACTTCGATACCCAGCACACGTCACGCCTCGGTTCGGCATTCGCCATGCGGTGGGGGGCAAAGATCACTGACACGGCCAAGATTTCGCCCAACGGCCGTCTGATCTTCCTCCAGAAGGTGGAAGGCATCATCAACCAGCTTCACGGCGTACGCCGCAGGGCCTTGCAGCATGCGTCTCTGCAGACCACTGCTGCGTTTGCCGCCCAATTGCCACTCCCTTGCACGTCGCCTACGGAGCACCACGAGCTGAGGGACACTTCTAAAGGAAAACGTCCCTCTAAGAAGCAGGGGAGTCCTCCACGAGATTCAGACGAGCTTGCATGGTCGGGGGATGAGAGCCAAGCGTTGGCGTGCGATACTTGGTGCTGCGACCAATCCGATGCACAGGAGGAGGCCTATACCATCCAAGGCACCTGGCTTGAGCTTGCCAACCTGGTGCCCGATGTGCCTGATGCGTTTGGCTGTCTTGCTTACACATACGCCGACGACGAGAGTGTTCAGACTCCTAGAGAGTACCTGGATGCGACGAGTGGCGACGTCTCCTTCGGCAGCGAGGGCTCTCAGTACGAGGACGCGGCTCCGGAATTTGCCCAGTCACAAGACAGCGAGTATTCTGTGGGCGCGGATCGGGGGGCCACCATAGACGACCCCGTGGACAGCAACTTTCGCAAGGATCATGTCCTCCTCGCGCCGTGGGACCAGACCTTTGCAGGCAGGCTGGAGCAGTACCTGGACCGCTGCGACGAGAAAAGACTCGAATCAAGCTGCGACGCGCCCCATCACGCTCTCGACATTCACCCGGGCCTCGATTCATCGTCCACGGTTCCTGGGGATCCCCGCCCCCCCATCTCGAGCGCCCACTTGCTCCAGCTCCAGGAGAACATTGAAGAAGTCTACAAGCATCAGTGGGGCTTCGTCCAGAGCATGCACGACGTCAAGAAGTCGCTCAGGTGTAACCGATCCCGCTAGGACGTGGAGAGGTCCCCGGGCGATCTGACCTTTGTGATGAAGAGCCGCGGCTACGGGAGCCCTTTGGCGGAGAGCATCGCGGCGGACGAGGCGTGGCCAGAGGATGAATAGGGGCTCACCTCTGCGCAGCCACGCCGTTCGAGGCTCCGTGGCGGCACCGAGGCGTCTGTTTCGGAGAGTGGCAGTACTGGGAGCGTTGCGGCGAGGAAGGAAGGCCCCCGGGCCTCGGAGAGGATCCGCTGGTAGACTCTTGGGGGTCGCAGGCGGTGTTGGGCAAGCTTCCTGAGGCGAGGAGGCGAGCGGTAGGCGTCGGCAAAATGATTTCACTAGGCAGTCAAGAACATGCCGATTTCACCAGATGCCCATTGGCAGCGTGCTTGGTGCATTTCCGTTTTGGGCAGACTCCCTCCATGCCATGTTCGCCATGCCTATTCATTATATCCCCATCTGACATCCAGCGCCCGGCGGCGCTTTTCACGCCTTTATATCATTCTCCCATCAAGGCATCCGAGAACGCCACCCCTCCCACGCATCCGAAACACCGGTCCTTGGTTGCATGTCTAGTCGTATTCTGCCAATCGGGTCCCCGAGCATCCCATGTTGCTCACGTGCGTCTGTGGCGCCGGCCCGTCGATATCGTGCCTCGTGTGCGTTGAGCCTTGCGCGCGCTGCCCAAGCGAGGAGACATCAAAGGGAACCCTCACTCTGGCAACGAACGCGGCGGCGCTGCTGACGGAGAGCCAACCTTCCCGTCCACCCGTGGGAGGGCGAGCTACTCGTACTCGCGCTCGTACGTGCGATGGGGGCGCCACATCTCCTCGAAGATCTGGGAGACCCAGTACATGGGGTGGTCCCAGTCGAGCTGTGCCTGGTATCCGCCGTAGGGAGCGTCGGGGCTGACGCCGGGAAGGCCATCCAGGCGCTTCATGTGGCCGTTGTTTTCCCTGCGCTCCCTCCACGCGCAGAGCTGGCCGCTCACGAGCGGGTCCACGAGCGTGTCCATGACGAGCTTGTGCTGCTCCGCGGACAGGTCGCCCATGAAGTGCTTGTGCCGGGTCAGAGGCTCGCGCGGGTTGGGCCAGGGCCCCCTGTTGTAGTAGTGCCAGTGCATGAGGATGTTGTTGCAGCCGGCCTGGAGCTCCTCGACGAACGCGGGGATCGAGTAGCGGAGCTGCTCCCGTCGCCGGGGCGTGTTAGCCGGCGAACGCGAGCGAGGCGAGCGAGGGGGAGGGGGTGGGCGGGAAAAGGGAGGGGGGGTTGACACGCCGTACCTTTGCGCCGTGGTTGTTCCTCGCGTGGCGGTATCGGTCGGCGCTGATGAAGCTCGCTTCCCGCAGGAGGATGAAGACGCAGAGGTACACGGTCCACCACCAGCGCGACTGGCTGCTCGTCATGTAGACCTCGAGGCCCGTGAGGACCCGGTGGGCGTACTTGGTGAGCAGCTTGGTGGAGTTGATGCTGTCGAACTGGGCGAGGATCATGCGCGGGAGGGAGACCTTGCCGTACAGCGGGTACGTCTCGTCCTTGGTTTCGGGCCTCATGCCCAGCTTTTCCTCGCCGCAGATGTACGCGCTGCCGGTTGTATGTCCTGTGCGCACGGGTCAGCTTCAGCGTGCGGCGGCAGCGAGCGACGAGGCGCGACTGACGGATGGCGAACCAAAGGATGAAGAGGTTGCCGAGAAGCGTCTTCTCCGCGTTTGGCTTCTTGCCTTCTGGTCCCTCCACCTCCTCCTGTGGTGCTGGTTAGCCTCGGGAAAGATAGCTCGCCGTCGGCTCCCAGACGTACCTCGAGGTTCAAGTAGTGCTCGACTGCCATCGTGTAGGTTCGCTGTATGACGTCGGGAGCAGCCAGCGGCAGGCCACGTAGCTTCGCCGACGGCATGCCCTGCCTCATGATGGAAGGGATGGCATTTTCAATGACGTACTTCTCAAAGTAGTTGGCGGTGGTCCAGATGTTGGCGAGGCAATACGGCTCCAGCTCCTTCTTCTTGCGCACCTCGTCTCCGCGGATGCCTTCTCTGACGATCCAGTAACGCGCCGTCACGTCGCCGGGCCGGGCGTTGAAGCGCACGACCTCGACCACCAGTGGCTGGTCGCAGACGCCCAGGGTGAAGTGTATTGTGCGGATATCCTCGGGGCTGGCCCGGTCTCCCACGTCCTTCATCGAGATGCCGTCCCAGCGCGTCGTCAGTTTGAGCCCCCCCTTGCGGAAGAGGACCGTGTCCGTCAGCTTGTTCCTGTAGCACGGGATGTGGTGGATGGTCTTTTTGGAGTCCTTGGAGTAGTTCTGGCACTTCAAACACTCCGCGTCTGCGTCGCGGGGGTCGACTTCGCACTTGGAGCAAGTCAATTTACATGTATGGTCAAGACGCCGTTCGAGACGACCGCATGCGGGCACACTTACACGGCCCTTCTGGATTCTGCACCGCAGGCACGCCTTCCTCGATCGAGTATCGGCCGTTTCCCGCCGTCTCACCTCGTCAAAAGCCGAACGCTTCTTTGTCTTGCGCGACGTGCCATCGAGTTCCAGGACTGAGCCGAGGTTCGTGTCGGAAGCTGAATCGGAGCTGACCAAGCCATAGTGCAAACCGTGTCGGTCTTCATGGTTCTTTGGCGGTTCCTGCTCAGCCCATCCATTCTGCCCCAATGTGGCTTGGCCCGGAGCCGCAGCGTACGACACGGCATATGTTGATCCTTGGGAACCGCACAAAACGACGTCCTGTCCCGATGGCGTATTGTCATGGACCGTGTTGTCCCGGCGGGCGAGCTGAGGCAGATGGGACTGTTCAGCTACCACCAGCTCCGAGCCATCGCCTCCGAGCTGTGGGTGAAGTGGATAAGAATCGCCGCCGCCCATTGTGGGTTGCGGTTGAGAATGAGGCTCGAAGTTGAACTGATAGGCTTCGTACCGGTCCAAGGCCTCTGATGGATGCTCAAGCTTCGTGATTTGCCGCCCGGCGCCACTCGGAAACCCGTTCTGGATGGGGGAAGCCAGGGAGTGAGAGATGAGCACCTGGTTTGAGTAAGATGTGGGCGACAAGGTTGTCTGCGGTTGATAGTGCAGCGAATGCTCTCCGACGCCGGATCCCTGGCCCGAGGCGGGAAAATGATGGGTCGAATTCGGATGCGTCCCTTGGAGGCAATCCGCGGCACAAGCCCCCGTCGAGGCCGCTGTGCCACTGCTGATATGTCCCGGACCCGCGGTTTGGACTTGTTGGGGCTGTAGGCCGCCGTAGTAATTGTAGTACACCGATTCCGCACTGGGGGCAGTGTACGGGACCGCAGGCTGAGGCGGGCCGTGGGGAGGAGGAGCGGCAGGTGGAGGAGGAGGCTGGTGGTTATGGTGATGATGAGCGCCGGCTTCCGCGAGCTGAGCGGATGCAAGAGCAGAAATCTGATGCCGGAAGGATGGGCCATCATATAACAGCAGTCCGGCCGCGCTGCTGTGAGACTCCAAGAAGCCGTTCTCACCTGAATCCTGACGGTGGCCGGCTGTCGGCATGACATGGGGGCCGCCGTGGCGTGAGGTCTGGGAGACGACAGGGTACGGCATACAAGGCTGGACGGGCTGCATATTGTGATGATGACTTGCCTGGGCCAGAGTACGAGTACTATTCGTGCGAGTATGATGGAGTCGAGTATCACGATGGGTTGGGGAGCTTGGCAGGTTTGCGTTGCACGGGGGCACGAGGGTCGCCGGTCCAGACCCAGCTGTCTCGGTCACGCCCGCGCCGGGGTCGACGGGCCAGGAGTAGTGAGCTCCGTTGCCCGCCTGGGCCTGCTGGAGCTGGCTGCTGAGGTCGCGGACAAGGCCAGAGGTGTCCGTACGGACCCGGACGCCGCCATAGCTGGCATCCGCGGGCTGATGGGCGCTGGCGACCCGCTTGCGCTTGGATCGATGCTGGTCCTAGGAGAAGAGATGGGTCAGAAAGCGCAAGTGGTGAGACGACGCGCGCCCTAAGTCCTTGCCGGTCGAAGAACGGACCCCGGACCAGACGGACGTCGAGGCAACGGGGGAGGTGCGGGTAACGCAACGGTCCCCGTCGGCCCCTTGCGTGGCCCCCGTCGCCTGCTGCCGACTCCCAGGGCCCAGGGCGAGGACAAGAGACGGCGAGATGGGTACCAAGCAGGTACGGAGCACGCGCGGAGCACTCCGTACCCGTAGGGCAGCACCTCTATTGGCACGCAGCGAGCGGGCGCTGGTCGTGGACCGTGGACCGTGGTGGAGGGGGCGTGTCCGGTAGCACTCGGACCAAGCCGCCATGTGGGAGCCGACTGGCACAGGAGCGCAGACGCAAACCGACAATAGGACGACGGGGCGGACGGAGAAGGGCGAGATGCTGGCTTACCGGAAGGCCTGGCCGGCCGGCCATTGTCTCCATGACGGTGCTGCGCCGCGCCGTTGGCACGCGGCTGGGGACACGGCGTCACCGTCACCCGTCACCGTCAACCGTCACCAGACGAGGGGGGCGAGCTGACCCGGCGGAGTGATGCGTCACACGGTCGAGGAGGACTGCGCAGTTATGTGCTGTGCGGTGCTGTGATGACAGCGGCGACGGGGCCCTGGATGGGTGGGTGCGGCGTGGAACGACAAGGGGGCATATGCGCTGTGCGACGGTCTTGTGTGCCGTGTATGTAGGGAGCACGAGAGCCCGGGGCATGTACGGAGCGGCATGTACGGCGAGGCAGGTAATGGTAAGGGTTCGCGGCGGCGGAGGGAGAGAGAGAGAG
>JALHBX010000005.1:0-50948 GCA_024340025.1 Tolypocladium tundrense
GGGCGGCGGCGGCGGCGGCCACGGCAGCGCCTTGCGGTCCACCTTGCCCGAGGTGCGCACCGGCAGGTCGCCGACGGCGACGAGCAGCGGCACGAGCGTCGCCGGCAGCACGCGCCGCAGCAGCTCGCGGTCGGCGGCGTCGGCGGCGCGCCCGCGCACCACGTAGCCCACGAGCACCTGCGTGCCCGTCTCGCTGCGGCGGATGGCGCTGGCCGCGGCGCTGACGTCCGGCAGCGACATGAGCGCCGCGTCGATCTCGCCCAGCTCGATGCGCCGCCCGCCCAGCTTGATCTGCTCGTCGTCGCGGCCGACGAAGAGCAGCCCGGCGCGCTCGGCGCGCACCACGTCGCCGCTGCGGTAGGCCCGCTCGCCGCCGAGCGCCGGCGCCGGCGCGAACTTGGCCCGGTCCTTGTCCGCGTCGAGGTAGCGCGCCATGCCCGCGCCGCCGATGACCAGCTCGCCCTCCTCGCCCCAGCGCACGGCGCGGCCGTCGGGCCCGACCACGGCCAGCCGCCACCCGGCGAGCGGCAGGCCGATGCGCACCGGCTCCCCCGGCGCCAGTGGGGCCGCGCACGACACCACCGTCGCCTCGGTGGGGCCGTACGTGTTCCACACCGACGCCACGGTATTGGCCAGCCGCGCCGCCAGCTCCGGCGAGCACGCCTCGCCGCCGAGGATGAGCAGCCGCACGCCGCGCAGCGCCTCGGCCGGCCACAGCGCCGCCAGCGTCGGCACCGTCGACACCACCGAGATGCGCTGCGCCGTGAGGAACGCGCCCAGGTCGGCCCCGGCCTTGACCAGGGAGCGCGGCGCGGGCACGAGGCACGCGCCGTGCCGCCAGGCCAGCCACATCTCCTCGCACGAGGCGTCAAAGGCCACCGACAGCCCCGCCAGCACGCGGTCGCCCGGCGCGAGCGGCCGCTCCGGCAGGAACAGCTGGGCCTCGGCGTCGACGAAGGCGGCCGCGCTGCGGTGCGTGACGGCCACGCCCTTGGGCTTGCCCGTCGAGCCCGAGGTGAAGATGATCCAGGCGTCGTCCTCCGGGCCGGGCGCGCGCCGGGGACCGCCTACCGGGGCGTTGTGCGGCGTGAGGGTGGCCCCGTCGGTGAGCACTGTGCAGACGCCGGCCTCGGCCCAGACGACGTGGGCCCTCTCGTCCGGGTCGTCCACGTCGACGGGGACGTAGGCGGCGCCGGCGCTGAGGATGGCGAGGATGCCCACGTATAGCTCCATCGACCCGGAGCTCACCCGCAAGCCGACGCGGTCGCCGACGCCGACGCCGGCGGCCCTCAGCTGCTCGACCCGGGCGGCAATCTCCTGGGCTAGCTCGGTGTAGCTGAGGCGTGACGTGCCATTGTCGATGGCGATGGCCTTGGGGTGGGCTGCCGTGGACGCGTCGAGTATGTCCACGAGTGTGCGAGGCGCGGCCGGTTGTTGGAATGGATATATGGCCAAGTCCTCCGGAGGTGTGGCGGACATGTCTTGCCGTGTTTGACTCATGTCTGCCAACTGTGGTTCTACACACTCTTACGGAGCACCTTGTAGAATGGTCGTATGTACACCAGACAGAAGCAGAGACGTCTCGGGCTACTATAAGTACTACGATGTGCTCCGTGGCCGTGGCCTCCTCTCCAGCCGTGGCGCCGCCACGCCATGACACCTTGTATTATGCTTGCTCACTCGGACGGCATCCTTCACCTCCTATTCTCGTGAACGGCAACCTTCCCTGGGATGGTGTTACATCCGCACCGTGATCCTAACCGAGCTTTCCAGAACCCAGCATGTGCTGCAACCTGATGCTGCTCCGTTAGTTTGCTGTCATCATCGTCAGCTGAACCACTCAGGCGGCATCAGCCAGCTCCTTTTAATGAAAACGCTGCAACCTTGCTTAGGGTTTTGGTGCATCTGGAACTATTATTGGGCCGAACATGCCGAACGTGCCCAGGATACACTGCATGCTTATTGTGTTACGGCCTGGCCAGGCCCGAAGACGAGACGTAAAAGGCAGCCCCAGAGATGGCCGTCCATAGAAGGATTCTGCAATTGATTCCTTTATGCAATCCACTCACTTGCTTGAAGTGACCCGCTCCGCTTCTGGTGACGGAGACTCAAACCTCTGACCTCTATTGTTCGTAGGGTGTTTGCCTAGCAGTCTTGCTCTAACTCCTTATACGCCATCAGGCACCAAGTCTTGGTAGCCAATGATATATATCCGGATCCGAAGCCATGCGTGTGTGCCAAGACACAACCAGACACCCACTCAACAAGAGTCGTTCATTTTCAGTAGCCGCGATCCCGTGCTTTTCTGCACCCCTGGTCTCGACCTATCGGACCTACAGGTAGTGTAAGCACGATTCTACCAGTGGCGTGGTCAGAGGCGGAAGCGGCACATCGGCCACATTGCACGTTGTTCCTGTTGTAAGGCTAGCGACAGGGGTCTAGCAAATAAGCAAAAAAGTCTAGCAACGTGGCAAAATTCAAGAAGAGAATATAGATGAAGCATGACACCGTCCGGAGTAACACGGAAGGATTTGACAGACCTTGAGAAATACATGAGCCATTGGCCCTGGAGGCACTACAAATATCAGCCTGGAAACAGCCACTGCGTAATGATTCAGTGGCAATCCAGTGCTCTGCCCCCCATCCCAGCCCTGCGTGCAATACGGAGTCACACTGCACCTGCCATTGTTCATCTGGGCCTTGACCCCTGTCCCGCCAAGAATGCCGGGAACAAATCAGGTATCGGGGCTGACATGGCCATTTTCCCCTGACGCAGACCAAATAGGCAGCAAAGCTGAGCCGCAGGTGGCTTACGCTTGGGACCGAGCGAGGATCACGTCTTGCAGGTCGAACCCGCTATCGGGCTGAAAGGCACGGGCTGAAAGGGGCGGGCTGAAAGAGCATGCTATTCGGGCAGGCATGTGCCGAGACACTACGGTTAGCAGCCGCCTCCGCATAAGCGGCATCTCGACGGCTCTTTCTATTGTCTGGGATCTCTATTAACTTGGGGTCCGAAGGCTTTGCCGAGAGCCAAGCCAAATGAAGCTTAAAAACGCCAAGGCAACAAAGCCGGCTTGGAGGATCAGTCGGCACTCCTTCCCTTTGACTATTAATGCCTTTCTTTGGCCATAGCTAGCTGCCCTACGCCTTGCTTGCTTCAGGGCAAGGGATGCAGATGCCTACCTCGGGGGCCGAAAATCTCCCGAGCTTATATGTGTCCGGCATATCATCTAAGCGTTGGCGGCGGCGTTACCGGAGACGCAAGTTGCAGCGGCTCAGCCCGTTATAGTCGTCTTCTAAAAGGCAGCTTTTACAAATCAATACTGCGTCCGAATTTTATACGCACACCTCTTTGAAGAGTAGAGTATCATTCCCAACGGTTTGAGCTTGCTTAGAAGGATCCATAACAGACTGGTTCTGGACCGCGTTGAGGATGTATTTCTGGTCTTCAGGCCACTGTGGCACTATGAGTCAAGATGGTCACTTTGTAGGGTCGCAGTCAAAATTCTTCTGCATGTTTAGCTGCCACGTGCGTGGAAGCTCTCCAGTGATCGGATAAATCGAGCATTTCAATCCCCGGATTGTGGGGGTTGATTGAAAAAGTTCTAGAGGCCGGGAACACCGAGCTGTCAGTTGATGAGACGAGAAGCAAACACCAAAGGCCACGTTGTTCCGCCACGCGCTCCTTGCATTGGCCAGCAGTAGATCATCGGACATACGGCGAAGGTGCTACGACAGCAAACATACTTCCGTGAGTTCCGTGAGTTCCGTGACTTCCGTGTATAGCCAAAGTACTACGTGAACCGGCGTGGGTCAGCGTGCGTCTTACACGGGCGCCGAGCAGCGGCAGGCAAGGCGGAGAGCGGCTGGAGGCAAGCAGCCGTGGCCCGTGGCCGCAGCCAGCCGCTGCAGGATTGCTGACGTACATTTGTTGCCCCTGTTGTGCTAGACTCGCCCGATACGCTCGTACGAGTAACTAGGCCGATGCATCTCCGGCTCCGACGCGACACGTCGGCGAGCCTGGAACGTGGGCAGCGTGCAGCAAGTGATTCACTAGAGCCTGAGCTCCGAGGGTGGACGATGCTACCGCGTGCAAGCCTAGAATCAGCACGCAATCTACTCGTACAGCCACATGCCATCACCACCCGATGGCAACCTACTTAATTGAGCCAACCCTACGCATGTCAGCAGCCCTTGCGCATGTCAGCTGGAGGGGTCGACGGGCGTGTAGCTGGGGCTTCACCACGCATGCCGCAGGTTTGTCTCGATCCTTTCATCCAGAACTGGGAGCGGCACGGCACGCTGCATACATGTACGTACGGACACGCTGACGGGAATAGAGTTGATGACAGATAAACACCACGTCGCGAATCAGAGCGGGTCCCGCAGACACGGACAGCCAGATTCCATCGCGAGGCGGTTTCGCCGTCGAGGGCGGGCTTTGACATACCTAAAGTTCCTGTGTTTGCTGGTCATGGCTCTGAGCGTTGCCTCTGCAGCGGCCTCTGCCGCTGCTTCCGCGAGCGCTTCGCCGTCGCCTGCGAGTCGCCCACGGGCCCTCGTGTATCGCGGTCCGGCGTCCGGCGCGGGGTTGGCCGAGGCCGTCGCACAGCTGCTCGAGTCGTCGTCGCGGAATTTCGAGGTGCGGTATGCAGGGCCAGGCGAGGCCGTCGATGTGTCGGAGGAGAGCTTGCGCTCCGTGGAGATGTATGCCCAGCCGGGAGGCCCAGGTACGTGCTCGTTTTCTACATTCACGAGTGTATACCATCTTTGCGATACGTGCGGTCGATGGATGGTGATGGAGCTGTTCTGCTCGTTCGTTCCTCCGCAGAGTTCAATGCACGCGTGAGGCCAAATCTTTTTTAAGCCGAAACAAGCTAACATCAGACGCGCGCCGCAGACCTCGACGACGCCTGGGCCGAGACAAAGGCCTTCGCACCCGCCATCCGCGATTTCGTCTCCCGCGGAGGCCGCTACCTCGGGTTCTGCCTCGGCGCCTATCTAGCCGGCCACACGCCGGGCTTCCGACTGCTCCCCCCTGGGGCGGACACGGACGCCGAGAACGAACAGGAGGGGGCGCAGGTCACTACCGACGAGGACACCATTATCCAGGTGGACTGGACGTACATGGCAGGGTCCAATGCCGGCCGCACCGCTAAGAACCAGTGGGTGTTCTTCCAGGAAGGGGCTGTTATCCAAGGCCTGGAGGAGAGTGAAACTTCGTTCGTCCTGGGCCGATACTCGAAAAGTGGTGGCGTGGCCGCCTCGTTGACCAAGTATGGCGATGGATGGGTCGGCCTCATCGGGCCTCACCCCGAAGCCACCCGAGAATGGTGTAAGTGGTCACCCCGGAACGCTCGCTACAACTACTCTCGTCGCATCACGCACACATACAGTGGCTAACCCGGGGTTGTCCCTCCTAGTCTCCGCGTCCAGCATCGAAAGCCCCCATGGTCTGCGGTTCGAGATTGGGTACGACCTGATCGAGGCCACCATGGCAGGCGGCCGAAACGCGACCAGTGGATCAGGAACGGGTGGTGCTGCGCCGGCGAGTACAAGCACGAGCGGTGCTAGCAGGTTGCGAAACCCGCTGGGCCGGCTTATCAGATCTTTGCGTTAGACTTGGTTGATCGTAGCCAATTTGGAATTTATCGAAATAGACGAACATTCCGTACCTGTAGACATTATGCCGGGACCGAGTTAAGACACTTAATTACCGTCCAACCCTAGCACTCCGTGAACCAACACTTAGGAGCCGTACTCAGCATCAACGCCACGTATCATCACAACTGTCGTATCACTAGAACTCTCATACAACTCAGCCAAAGGAGTGGCAACGGAATACGCTTTCTACCGTCCCCATCCAGCACCCTCGAATGATATCTTCACAGTAAGCTGAGCAACATCTGGAGATCTGGCCTCTTTGAAAAGCCTCTACACTTCGTCTTCTTCAAGATCGGCGTACGGCTCCTGCTCGGCCACGACAAAGTATAGGACCGAAAACATCATCTGATTTTCCGGCTTGCATTTCCAGCTCCAGCTCGATGGCTAGAACCCCGGGCTAGTCGTGACGGTAGGAGCCCGATCCAGCGACTGAACAGCCAGCAAAGTCGGCAATATGACGGGTCGAGAGCCGCTTCGACATGAAGCTGTGTGGCGTGACATCGCAATTAATCACGTCAGCTGCATCCACTACGGCGAGTGCCTCTGTAGCCTGCATCATCCAGCGCTCTCGTAGAGTAGGTGTAACGTGATTCGTGGCCCTTTCGCTGTACCTCAGATACGATACTAAGTCCCCATTCTCGAGGCATTCCAGTGTAAGGCAGCATGATTGCGCATCCCAATCGATGAGCTTGGGAATGTAGGGGCTGTTGCCAATCCGCCAGTACACGTCGGCCTCTGTCTGCATATCCCTGCGACGACTCTTCTTTCCGTGGGCAGTATGGGTTTGGCTTGGGATTTTTGATATTGTCGCCCAAGTCTAGTGAACGACGTGGTTCTTATCCCAATATACCGCCCTTCGTGATATACTATATCTTGCTGTAAAGTATTTTGTCGGGGATCCGAAGGGCCCTCTCTGGCAAGGCAGGTGATAGTCGTCGCCGCCACAGTCCTGGGACAGGGTTCATATGACCTGTAGAGGACGGCTCTGTACATTGGGCTTGTAGGGGCATGTAGTTAGCGGCATGTCCTAGTAGGAAGCGAAAAAGAGCTACTGGTTTTCTGGTCTACATTTGCCTGCGCCGGAGACTCGCCATAGCATTCGTCGGATGAACTCCCAGGCCTGCCATACTGGGCGATGAGGAACTGCCAAGCTCAGAGCATATTATAACGCGGGCAAAGTACACCGCCATACAAAACTCCAGCGTCGGTAAAATCAGATGGCAGGACGATAGATCACCAAATAGAGCCCATTCAATGAATGGTAGGACTTTTAATACTGGTGATATGCATTGGGCCGAAAGTAGGAAGATGAGGAACCATGGGATACAATGAGACCATTACTTCGGCTGAGAACATTGATCCATGCCTGAGGCAGCGAACCACAACATATAAAGCGCCTGCCTATTCTGAATCTAATATCAAAGTAGCTATCGACGTAGATTAAATAGAGCATTATTACGTTAAGGTAGCTATATAATACGGATTCTACAGCCATTCTTCGGAGTACAGAGTTAAATTTTTACTTAATAAGATCGCTAAAGACCCTTGAGAAGCGACTAGGAGGATGGATACTGAAGAGATCGTTCCAGGGGATAATCCGTCGAGGAAAACTCGGCCGGCCGCGTCTGTAGTCTCGGCCTTCATAGTCGAAGATCGGTCAATTGCCATCTGAATAGCAGGATGGAGCCAAGGACGGTTCTCGGGATACTGCTTAAGGGTCTGCAACTGCGATGTATGCCTCTCCCTTCTCCGCCCTCATTGCGCCCGCAGTATCCCATCAAGTATCCATACCCACAACACATCACGCATACGCTTTCGAACTGCCATACTATCCGGGATCTTGTCTAGAAAGGCGTTGTAGAGGCAGGTCCGTGGAAGTACTATTCGGGAGTCTTGCCAGATTCGCGCATCGTCTGTACCAAATCGGTCGCTTCGGACATGTGCCGAAACACGTGAATTTCTTCGTGTAGCAGTGTTGGTAAATATATAAATGCCAGCAGGATCATTCGTGGATTGCCAATTTCAATGTTGCTCATGGATTATATTTGGGGTAGGACAAAGTCGGAAGCCGCCAGATGAAAAAGACAAGGATCGTATACTTGCCGTCTCCTTGTATCTGCATGTGTCCAGTAGGGTGGACCTTTATGGAGTTAAGATAGAAATAGGCATTCAATATACACGTTGCTGTACGATCTTTTCGGCGCTATCCGTGTGTCAGTCGAACTGCGAATGACGCTTCCACCCGTCCCTCTGTTTGGTATCTGTCCCTGGAAGGATCAAGACAGTATGGACAGATCGCTCGCAACAAACACTTCGCAGGAAGTGGACTAGCCAGTTTCTGCAAAGACCGATGAATGCCGGCAAGATCCAAGCTGATTGCCTTCGAATGAATGGCTTGTGGGTACTTGGCCACTGAAGCTGGTTGGGTGTGCGTGGTACGAGGCTATGCCCAATCCCCAATTGGGCAATAAGCATCATCCGGTCCACCCGAGACAGCTGTGGTGAGTCTTTCGCCGTCATGCTCATTCGCTTGGCATGTCGTAGGCAGTCCTTCCACTTCAATCCAATTATAAATAGTGGCCGTTTTCGCAATCATGGACAAGGCAACCAACACAAACACACTACCATGGATCTCTTTCACTCCCGAAAGTTCTCTTCTCGCGTAAAGGGGCTCATGGAGCAACACCATGTGCCTGGCGTCGCCATTGCAATCGTGCAGAACGATACCATGGCCTCCGCAGGCTTTGGGAAAGCCTCGCTGGACCCGCCAAAGCCGTGTACCGCTGACACGCTCTTCGACATTGCATCTGCCTCAAAGTCGCTGACGGCTGCATCTGTCGGCTTGCTGGTCGATGACGACAAGTACCCGCACATTCAGTATGACGCAGTCATGTCCAAGCTACTGCCCGAAGACTTTGTGATGCCCGGAGAAGGGTACACAGAAGGTGTGACTGTCGAGGACGTGCTCAGTCACAGAACGGGGATGCCATCGTCAGTGTATCATACCCCCTGACATTGCCGTCACTGACACGTTCGCTGCAGCCATGACAGCTCATACATGGGCCCCGACGCCCCGCAGCCAGATGATGCGCGATCCGTGACGCGGAACCTGCGAAACCTACCGGTTGCAGCGCCGATTCGGTCCAAGTACATGTATTGCAATTTGATGTACACCGTGGCGACGCATCTCGTGGAGTACATGAGTGGACTTAGCTTCTCCGACTTTCTTCATGAGCATTTCTTCCAGCCACTCGGCATGAAATCGACCAACCTCCAGCCAGAACGCGCTCGGGCTAAAGGGCTAGGAGATCGCATCGCCACCGGATACTATTGGGACGAAGACACCGGAAAGTACCGGGGCTTCCAGCTCCCCGACACTCCCGAAGCCCAAGGTGCAGGCTCGATCATCACCAGTGTGAACGACTATGTGAAATGGGTCAAGGCGATGATGAACCAAGAGGGTCCGATCACGCAAGACGTGTACCGGGGGCTCATAAAATCACGGATGCTGCAAAACCCCGACTACGAAAATCTACTCCCGTACACGTCCCCAGTACTCTACGCCGCTGGATGGGAAGTGTGGCATTACCGTGGTCACATGGTTGTCTCTCACGACGGGGGAATACCAGGCATCGGCACCCGTCACTTTTTTCTTCCGGGGGCCAAGTTTGGCGCTGCCATTTTCGGAAATGCTGGTGGATCCAACAAAGTTGCCGCTATTCTGGCACAAGAGCTGATTGACGAGGTTCTGAAGGTCCCTGAGGTCGAACGAATCGATTGGAACAAAATTAACTTCGATGGGAGCTTGGACGACAACAACAAGGAGAAGGCAGAAAAGGAGCGGCAAAAGCTTTGCCCTGGCACCAAAGAATCAGAACCACAGAAGACGCCGCTCGGCGCTTACGCCGGAGAGTACTGGAACTCGGGGTACCATGGCATGACTGTCCAGGTCAAGGACGAACAGCTTTATATCGACGCTACGGACCGCTCCCTGGGATTTACACTCACCTTTGACCATGTATGTGAGCAAACAAAGTATATCGTCCACCTGAGCGACAAATTTGAGGGTGGCGATGAAATTTTCAGGGGAGAATTCAGATTCGAGAATGGCAGGGCCGTCAGGATGGGTCTGCACCTGGAGGGAGACCTGGAAGAATACATTTGGTTCGATAGAGTACAAGCGTAAAGCTCAGAGGAAGATAAATTGGGTCTTGAGCTGAGGAACATTTCCAAGCACAGGTTGTGATCAGGTAGTTGAAATAGACAGGCTGACATGCACGCCGGAGCCATCAATCAGAGGACATTGGTTCAGAAGTATTGGCCTTGGTGTAGAGATGAGCTAATCATGTGATAAATGAAGGTACACTGTACAGGTTATAAATGAAGGTACGCTTTTACAGCCTTCTCCCAGTGGCTACATGTTTAGGGCCTGGAGTTGAACGCTTTAGGATTGCTGGCCAAGGACAGCTTCGACGGAAACCTCCTCCAAGATGGTATCCGAGATTACATGAACACTCTGCCCCTCAACATCCTCAACCCAACTCTCGAAGCTAGATGCAACCAGTTCGTCGTCATCCAGTTCGCGCGTGTAGTTTGACGGCGTTTCGACAGCATCGATGGAGCCCAGGATCATGCCGGAGCTGGTCCTGTAGAACTTGAACATTGGGTCCTCGCTGCGTCTCTTGAGCTGCTTATCCTGCACCTGGAACCCGTCGTTCTTGCAAGGCTGATTGGTGCAGTACTTGACGCCCGAGGCCCCGGGGTTGCCAAAGTTGATCCTGAGGCTGTGGGTCTTGAGGCCCTGCTTCTTCCAGCGGCCGTAGGCGGTCTTGAGGGCTTGGCCTTGCCTGGAATTCTCAGACCGGGGCACGCAGCGAGAGACTTGGTGTCCGTTGGGGAATGTGCTCTCCTTGGTCGAGGCGAACGGGTACTCATCACAGGAGATGAATTTACCGCCGCGGTGGCCCACGCCGGTCCGCTTGCTGCCGCACTTGTTGCCGCTTCTCTGACAGCCGGCGGAAGCACGGCGTTTGTCTTGTGTGGACTTGTTGGGGTTGTCCCAGGTCAGAGTCTGCGGGAATACTGGGCTCGCACAGCGAACGGCCCAGCACATGTTGCTGCAAACTTCCGGCATCTTGTTGCACAGGAAGGTGACATCAGGGGGAGCGGCCAAAGCATGAGGGGCCATGGTGATCCAGGCAAGGCCTGTGAGGAGGATGGCATTGCTATACATGATGAATTTTTGATTGATGCCAAATAAGAACGGCAGCTTTGTGATGGACTTGGGCAAGTCTGTGTAATTTGCTTGATCATGGACCCGAACGACAGCGTTATATACCTATTGCCCAGCTCGCAGATGCATGGTGTCTGAGGCTTACCAGGGCATAAGTCACACGACAGAATAGCTGAAAACCCGAAAGGCTCCTTTTCGCCAAGATCTTCATCGCAGCAATAGGCATATTTTTAAGCAGTGTATGGATCCAAATTATTGGTTTGTGCTTCTGCCGTGCCGTCTGATTGCTTGAACCAGCAGGAGCAGCATGATCTACTGTTACTCGAACACTCGGATGTGGCGTGCTGGCAGGGAAACATCATCATCGATTGGTCGTTGCCGAATACAGGATGCGCTTACAGTGGCACGCTGACTTGAAGTCAGACTACATGCTCACGACAGGTCGAGGGCATGAAATGTTTCGAGTCTCTATCGGGCAAGGACAAGCATCGGCATGCTCATCCTCGGGTGCGGCTGATGTAGCATTTCAAAAGTACTTTGTACAACCCGGGAGAGGGCGTGAGTCGTGAACCAGTAAAGCAGAGTTGTCAGACACGAAGTCGGGTATACCGTACGGCAGGATCACGATCTGCAGCTTACGTACGCTCAGCCAACAAGAATGCTACCATGCATGGCCAGCAAGCTGACAAACGGGACGTACGATGAACGAATGTTGCTGACGCGCCAAGAGAGAGAGATGTATTGGTTCTCCGAGCTGCGTTTCGAGCTCGGGCCAGGAGGGGGTTGCGGCCTGAGCACTGGAGCAGTGTCGTCACATCGGGTGACGTAGCCCATAGACTTTCCCCTCTTCATTGCAAACCACATCTCCAAGCCGCTACACAATCAAGGCAAGAAAGAAGCAAGAAACGGGACGAGCAACAGCTTGGTCACCTTGATTCTTCAAAATGTCCGACTCCGAGCCAGAGCCCGACAAGTTCAAGGTATACCTCACTGCCAACATCGACAGGGGCGTGGCCATCACAGCACTCTACAGAGATGTTGACGACGAATCCGTGGCCGAAGACACGTTCGTCTTTGAGAGCCTCCCTGGGCACACAACGCAACAAGTGATCCACCACCACACACGCGACGGCGGGGATGGCGTCCATTCCAAAATGTTCCTCGTCTTCGACAGCAACGACCTCGAGGAGCGGGGCGTCTTGTTCGTCAGCCTGGACGAGTACCATGGATTTGACGATGCTGTGAGGTTGATGCCGGATGACGCAAACATGAGCATCTGCTCGCTGAGCATCGGAAACGACGACTGGCACACGATGCGGGAAGATCTCCCAGACGATATGACCGAGACGGCGCCCATCGACTGGTTCGCGCTTTATAACCTTCTCCCTGACGGCCAGCAGGGCCGGTTCGACGAGGCGGCCCTGGCGATGAATTTGGGCGTCCAGGAAGTGGGACTCAGCGATCTGGAAGACGTCAACATGGACGACTTGAAAAGGATTTATCGAGGCGTAAACCCCGGCCCCGATAGGCGAGACGTCCGCCGGATCCGCGACGGACACGCTGCCTATGCCAACGAGAATGGCCTGGACGCGGATAGGTTCGCGGTGATTGATGAGCACTACGACGACGACGGCCCTTCCATTTTCCAGGTCCAGCCGGTGCAGGATTCCTTCCACTGCAGGGGCGAGGTGGCTGGAGAGCTTCTGCGCTGGATCTTCATCAACTTTATGACCTGGGACGAGGCCAAGCAATTCGCTGGCAGGCAGTAGGGTTGACTGGGCGATGCGCGACGGCCGTGTAAGTGGCCTGGCGAACGGAGCTCGACTCGCAGCAGCACACCAATTCGCTCCACGCACCTCCGATTGCAGTCGCCGAGCCGGATTCGCACCAGCAAATGTTATCTGCTTCAAGTTGCGTACATGATGAAGCAAGCAACGGCTGGCGCTCCTGGGCCAGCCGGGGTCCTCAGCACAAGTAATCGAGACAAGCTCTAGTGTGTCACCAGCCTATATTTGTAGTGACATAGCTCTTAAAGGATCCAAAGTAGGATTGCTCTGCCAAATTATGTAATATCTCGCCCGGCCGTAGATTGCCCGCTGACCTCGGTGTTTCTTCAGGATAACCCCGAGTACCGCGCCTCAGTCCCGTTACGGCCAGCCAATGGCTGTTCGAGCTGCGCCATCGTGAGAGCCATACAGGTACGGGACTATGCAGAATGGAAGCAAAGCCCGAAATGGAAGGTGAACTGATCTATATTCCTGCAACATCCATCAATCTGTCAGTTGTCAAGCCGCAGTAATTGCCTCACGACTTGCGCCCTGGGCTGTCAGAGCTGCATCTGCTCCTTGACCAACCTGGCTCGCGACAAGATGGCAGGCGAGCGGTGAGGCGTACATCCGAGACACAGAGCCACGTTATTACACCGTACGGACTACAAAGTACGTTGAGCGGGAGGAGGGCCGCGTATTTGGGCTGCTGCTCCGATAGTACCATCACTCCTCAATCACTCCTCAAGCACTCGAGGTGGGCCGAACTGCTTCAACCTCCAGCGAGATGCGCTTCTCAGCTCTGCTCACGGCTTATCTGGTTGGCTCGGACAAGAATAAGAAGCTAGCCTCGGGCCAAAGAGCAGGCTAGAGCTGAAGAGGCACCTCGGAGACGCCCGCCTCCAACCCCAGACGGCACTCCGATCCACTCTGGCGCGTCCTGGGTTGACGCCGATCTCTCAGGGACCAGCCAGCGCAGCCACCGAGACGCCGGTCCGAGGCCACGACCTTCCAAGATGCGCAACGTGGGCGGGTCCCCACCGTCTCACATGGTGGTGATAAGGTGTCTTGAGTGGTGGGCGTTCGGTGGTATCACGGGGGTCGACGGCCGGTCGGGGGCGGCACTGACAGCTTGTGGCTGCCAGGGATCGTCGGCGCACTTCTGTTCACGGGTTCGGTGTCTGAGCTTGTGCGTCCCTCCACTTCAGCTCTCGAGGTTGCAACCTTGCTTGTGTCTGGGCCCCGGGTCTTACTAGTATTACAGTTAGGTAGTTTGGTCAGGGCATACTTAAACTCCCGCGGACCCTCTCAGTTCTTGCTGGTCTCGCCTCGGTTGTCTAGCAAGCAGTTCGATCAATACCCCCATCCACTCATACCGTACAATAGACTGGCCGGCCACTCTCCAGCCAGCCAAGATGCAGCTGTCTTTCGCCCTCCTCTCCCTCGTGGGCCTCGCCAGCGCCGCCCCGGCAGACCTGCAGATCCGATCGACGAGCTGCGGCAACCACTACTACTCGGACAGCGCCGTCGCCGCCGCGTCGAATGCGGCCTGCGGGTACGTCCAGGACGGCGACACTGCCGGCAGCTCGACCTACCCTCACCAGTACAAGAACTACGAGGGCTTCGACTTCAACGGCCTCAGCGGCCCCTTCTACGAGTTCCCTATCCTGTCGTCCGGCAAGGTCTACAGCGGTGGTTAGTGCTCCCAAGTGTCACGTCCTTTTGCTTGACGTGCAAATGGCGAAATTGTATAAGGCTTACAAGGAACAGGCTCCCCCGGCGCTGACCGCGTCGTCATCACCCGGGACTGCGAGCAGGCCGGCCAGATCACCCACACCGGCGCCAGCGGCAACAACTTTGTCGGCTGCTCCGGTACCGAATGAAAATTGAGACGGACCATTGATGCTCGAGTTATTGCTGCCTCTGGCGACCGCTGCCAGACGTGATATCCTGGTTGAGGCGGCCATGTGACGGCATTGCACATATTGCATGAAGCGACGCTATCGTCATGTATATACTTTACTCGCCCAGCAACTATTGGGCTGACTTACCACGACTGTCATGCTGGACATTTTCTTTGTTGAAAGCTCAAAAGCAATGTTTATGCTAAAAGTTTTACCGCGAATGAAAATAAACAATTGATGAAAATACCTCTTGTCTGCTCTTGTAGGAAGTGCGACTCCTTGCCCTCTAAGTTATCTATCTATGGTAAAGCCGCCTGCTGCTTCACAGAAAATCTAGTCTACCCGCGCCGTCCGAAAGTCACGCTGCTTCATCGCCCTGTTTTAATTTATGTCCCATGTCCCATGCCCAATGTCCCATGCTTATACGGTGTATCGAAAGAACGGGGCTCTGTCCCCCTTATCAGCCTCAAACATCTTTTCTTCTCGAGTGTATGAATATGGACTCTTGTAAACGTGGTCGCGTCGGGAATTCTCCTTCCGCAGATACCACGTCATGAAGACTGTGAGAATACAGCTTGTAGCCGTGATGAGGAGCAGTATGCCGTGGCCAGAAATGAACCGTCCAGCGTCGTCTTCCCGAATGATGAAGCCGGCGACGGCGCCTCCCAAATTGCCCTTTTCAGAGTTAGTATTCCTATGTTGGCTTCAAATTGGCCAGCGATGTACTTACGAAGCCGATGTGCATGGCTATGCCAACGGCGCGCTTGGTCGAACCGCCGATGTTGTTGGCGTTCCAAGCCACATCCTGAGGAACTATGGGAAATATCCCCATGGTGACAAGAAAGCATGCAAAGTATTTGATCGCACTGTTTTGTACTGCCCCTAGGATGGCGAATCCGACCATACTGTCTGTCGTTAGTGCAAGAGATGATGGGAACGAGAGTGTGGTTGACATACGCAACGAGGCAGAAGCCAATGATATAGATGCCACGCTGTCGATGCTTGTCGGCCAAGTATCCTCCACCAAGAACAAATAGACATGCGGCGGCATGAGGTGGTATGGCCATTAGCAGTGCTTGGTCGTCGGTGTAGCCAAGGTCTTCGACGATGGCGGGCAGGAATTCTCCGATGGAGTATAAGGGGACGCATATCCCGACCGTGATAACCATGTGCATCCAAATTTTCCAATCGAGGAGCGCATTCTTCACATACTTGAACTCCAAGCGATCGGATAGATGAGATGCGTCTTCATCCAAGCGGCGAATAACTGTTTGCTTCTCGGAAAGGTCAAGGAACTTGGCCGTATCTGGGTAGTCATGCATCCGCCAGTATGCAACCCCCGCTGTGTTCGTTAGAAGATGTGCATTGCTTGTGTGAGGACGGGCGTACCGATGCAAAATGATGCGAGGCCTTCGAATATGAAGATCCAGGACCAGCCATTGAGGCCGCCGACCCCGTGCATGCCCATAATGGCATCGCCGAGGAAGCCATTGAACGACCCGCCCACCACCGCAGCGGAAAAGAATATCGCTATTCGAAACCCACATTCGTGGCGCTTGTACCACTTTGTGAGGCTGGGGGAGTCAGTTCGTTGTTTGCTCGCGCAACATGAGCGAGCTCAATATCTGGGGCCCTCACTAATAAACAAGACCTGGAAATATGCCGCCCTCGGCAATGCCCAAGGCACTTCGCAAGACGAGAAGGCCCGTGAAGTTTTTGACAAGGCCAAGGAAAACTGTCACCATGGCCCATACCAGCATGAGGGTAGGTATCCAAAGGGATGGACGCAGTCGTTTCAAGACCAAGTTTGATGGAATCTGCACGGCTAGATAGAATGGGAAGAAGACTGAGATGGCAATCTATAAGTTGTTAGCTATGAATATCTTGGGTAAGGATCTTGGAGGCTGCTTGACAAAGGAAAGAATCCGGGCAGGGAGAAACTGAAAGAAGATGGGGAATCCCAAATACGCTTGCAAAGAAGATAGCAATGATTGTAAAGGAAACCAACACTCACATTGTAGTCATCTCTGCCAGTCATGTGCAAGTCGTCCGCAAGTCCAGCTTGCTCGGCGTTGCCCAAGTTTGAACGGTCGAGGCATGAGACCAAGTACAGCACCGAAATGAGCGGCAAGAGATTACGGTCAATCTTGTTCAGAAGATCCCTCGTGGCCCTCTTCGATAGGCACTGGTCCTCCACATCGTCCTGGGACGGAGCATTGATCGTGAAGCTGTCCTCGCGGGACGACATCTCCACGAGAACGTCATCCACGATGTATCGCTGCTTGTCCATCGTGTGTCGCTTTGTTGAGTGAAAAGGGGATGAAGACGCATCAGATCGGAGCCCGGAACAGAGGACTTAATATTTAGGAACGTGATGTGATGCGAGCGGCGACGCTACCCACGCCACGCTTCTCGCGTTTGATGTCAGTCGTGAATGCCATTGCATCGTCTCGCAAACCTGACGCTGGCAGGATAAGAGGATACATCCACCGCAAGGAACGCATGCGCGCTTCCCCGTTCCAGGGTTATCCCGGCACTGGAGATTTGGCAGAGACATTGCCCCCGTTGGAGGCTCAGGCAGGTCGATCTCGTCTCCACCGTCGCTGATAACATCCGTCATTCGATGTCGCCAGATGAGACATGACGACCGGGCTCTGGCTCAGGAGGACGGCATGGCTTTGCCGAGTCACTGGTGATTTGTTTCCACTGCACTGCCGGGCCGGTCTTGCGCAACAGGGCGAGATAGCCGTGCGTCCAAGGTCTCTATTGTTCCGTTGACGGTTGGAATGCAGCGTTGCGATTACTGCAGGCCTTGACTGTGCACATGCAGAAATAGCGCCGAAGCTGCATCCGCGATCGGTAGTTGCTCAGGGCGTCGAGCTAAGCACGTTGTCCACAACGGGCCGTCCCTCAAATGCTGGGCTGGCTGAGCGCCAACCCCTGCCTGGGCTGAGTATCAGGGCTGCTGGGTGGATTGGAATTGGCCAATGCACAACAATCGCCGTCTAGAATGGTAATTCCCGTCTTATCTCTGATTGAGACACTGTGCTGGGATAGGAGAGGTTAAATGTTTCGTCCCGGCACTCTGCTTCCGACCCTTGCTATCGGAGACCAATCTTACGCCATCGCAAACACAGTCAGTTGTCCGCCTCTCTTTCCGCGGCAAGGTCCTTCTCCGCCTTGGTGCCCTTCCAGTCCACCATCTTATAAAGGGTGGGAATCGCCGCGGCCAGCACCATCCCTGATCCCAGAAAGCCAGCAGTGACGCCAAACCCGATGTGGTACGCCGGGGCGTCACCGCTCGGCCAGATCCTGCTCCCGTAGACGCTCGAAAAGTTTCCAAAGGCGTTGACCATGGCCAGCACGATCGCTCGCTTCTCGGGAGGCAAGGTGATGACATTGCTCGTCCAAGACAGAATCAGGGGCAGGGCAGACCAGATGCCCGCTGCGACGAAGCAGACCATGACGTAGCGCACCACGGCCGTCTGCACCGCAGCGCACACAACGGAGCACGCGAACCCCACAGCCAATGGGCCGACAACGTGCCACCGTCGCTCGACGTGACGATCCGATGACCAAGCGACGATGTTGAGACACACCGCCGCGACGGTGTAGATGGGGACCGTCATATACTGCGCCTTGACGGTGTCGTAGCCCAGCGAGAGAGTGATGGTGGGGATGAAGTACGAGATCGTGCCAGAACCGACGTCGAGCATGAAGAGCACCAGGAACATGTAGGTTCGCGGGTCGGCGATAGCTGCGAGGAATGCCTGCCAGTGGCTCAGGCGGCGCTGACTGTAGAGGCCGCCGGAGTTGCTGTCGTGGATGATGCGGATCTTGGCCAACTGACGCTCCGCCGGAGTAAGACGCTTCGACGTTTCGGGATAGTCGAGCAGGATGAAGAATGCCGCAATGGCGACGCCAGCGGTGGTGACACCCTCAACAATGAACAGCCACCGCCAGCCCGCAATGCCATGAGCGTCGTGCAAGTTGGAAGCGATCGCCCCGGCGAGGATGCCGCCGAAAGCGCCAGATAGTACAGACGCTGTGTAGAAGATAGCAAAACGCTTGCCTGAATAGGAGAAGCCATCAGTGATGCAATTCTTGATTGATGGAACGGCGATGGCACATACCTAGCTCGGCCCTTGTGTACCAGCAGCTCAAAACGTACAAGACGCCGGGGAAGAATCCCGCCTCGATGCATCCGAGAACGAATCGAAATGCCAAAAGGGCACCGTAACTGTTTGAGATGGACATGAGGGCGCTCAAGACACCCCAGACCAGCATAATGCCGGGCAGGAACAGCGATGGCTTGCTCCGGCTGAGAATCATGTTGGATGGAATCTCACAGATGAGGTAGCCAAAGAAGAAGATTGAAATTACCCAAGCCTTGAAGCCGGTGTTAGCAGGCTGAGTTCGATAACGCAACAGCCCAGAAACTGTTAGACTCACGTATCCATCGTCAGTAAGACCGAGGTCCTTCTGCATGCCCGCGATCTTGGCATTGCCCTACACGCCGTGTGTCAGTGAATGATCAGACACGGCGGACCCAAAAGCAGGCTCACAATGTTAGTCCGGTCAATGTAGTTGAGAATGTACATGAGCCAGAGAATCGGCATGAGGAGGATGTCAATCTTCTTCAACAGCTTCTTCTCGTCCGCCGTGCCTGGCACGTAGTTGCGCAATGCCTCGGCGAGCTCACTGTCCTGGGACACGCTCAGATCGTTGTCCTCTCTCATCTCAATTGACGGGGCTTTTTCGCGTTCCATGACCGAGGAAAATGCAGCCCGTTCCCGACAAGGAGCAGGGTTTGAGCGAGAGCCCGATGGGCTGGAGGGCCGCCGCCGCATTGATATATAGACTGTCAATTACGAAGCCTCGAAGTTTTCCCCTTCGCAGATCTACGTGCCTTCTCCCCATGGGAAGCCTTGCTCAACGGGCCGTCGTGGTTGGCTCACTTCAGGCGTTGTCTCAGGTCTCGGCCAGATAGTTGGTTCTGTAGAGGAGGATTGGCCCACATTCATGCGGCAGTTCGATGCTCGTCCAACTGTGCGAGCGGGATTCTGTCCGCACGGGCCTCCTGCACCAGCGCCCAGCCTTTGCGGGAGAATGCGACAGTTCCCAATCAATGTTCAATTATGGGATCATCATTTTACCCAGGCATCTGCGAGTTGAGGGCATCCAGGAAGTTGAGTCCATAGCCTTCCGAGTCCAGGCCAAATTGGTTAGGCAAGCCGCCAAACATCCAGCTGTTCCAGTCTGGCGGCATCCCTCCCTCGGTCCAGGGTTGGGGGACGGCCTGCCCAGCTTGATCATGCGTCTTGTCGTTGGCGCTGCGCTCCTTGAACTTCTGAAGCATGGTGTTGAGTCCCCGCCCTAGGAAGTGTGCCACATGGCGGACACAGGGGCGTGTCTCCTCCAACAACGAGATCGTGCCTTCGATGAGCGCGACAACGTCTTCGTAGCGTATGGTAAGGTTCGCAGACCTCCACTGTGATTGGGCCTTCATAAGAAACAGACATGCGTATGCAATAGTTGTGAGCAAGTACAGCGGCACTCCGATCACGGCCTTGCGCATGTCGCCGTCGTTGAGGGTGAGGCCGAGGGCGCTGGATGCGCTGGATATCGCCAGGTTGACAAAGTGGCGGCGTTCGGGAGACATGCTGTACTGCTCACTCGGCCTCAGTCCTCGAAGACATATGGAAAAAAGTTGTAGTCGAGCAAAGTGGTAGTGCAAGATGACGCCCTTTGCTGGATACTGTGCAATGTACTTGTTGGGAGCTGCAGTGTGTGTTAGCACATACATAGCATCCGGGGGTTCTAGTCGCACCTAGCCGGGTCTCCCAGTGATTCCGCCAGTGTCCCAGCTCGACGTCGAAGCGTCTCAGGATTTCGAACTCATCACTTGCAATCATCCTCGATCTATCGGACCCGAATGTGTGAAACACCCGACTCAGAATGATGAACACGCCGACTTGGCTGTGTAAGCGAAAATCGGCTTCTGTGATGCCCTGAAGTTGGAGGAAGTCTTCGTGACATGTTATGGTGGAGTTCTCGTTGATAACTGGTGGCCTTCCGTATGCGATGCTAAAGTGATGGTCGCAGACGTACAGCAGGTACCACAGTCGGGCTTCTTCGATGTATTGCGGTCCGTCCCTCAAAGCCTTTGCGCAGAACTGGTGAAGATTCAGCTCCGTGGCGATGCGGACGGCGAGACCCGACAACTTCCAGCTCAGGTCAGAGAGCCAGAAGGCACCGATGCAGAGTCCTCGGATGTCGTCGAGGGTGTGGTACCGATCAAACATGGCTTGGCCCACAAGCTCTATGAAAATGGGGTAGCAGGTGTCAAAGGCGCGTCCTTCATCCTGGGCATGTAAGGCGGTCACGGCAAGGATGGCTGCGGTGAGGAGAGCAGACGACGCCCGAGTGGCCGCCAGCGTGTTGTGAACGAGCGCGATGCCACCCCAGAGATACGCATTGAGGGTCTCCCCGAACCTGGTAAACAGCTGTTCGGCTTCCTGCTCGCTAAACTTGCCCTGCGTGATGAAGTCTGGTTGCTGAGCGCGGCTGGGAGGTCGGCGCACCCGCGCCCATGGATCATTGCGAATATTTCGCAGCTTTGTTACTTCAAAGAGACTCGCCATCGGAGCGCCGACAATTGCCTGGTCTTCGTCATCCCGCGTCTCCGCCTCCACCGAGTTCTCTCTCGTCATGCCTGTAGGACGAATTGGCGACGGCCCGGACGGATGGCTCTGCGGCGCGACTCTAGCAATACCAGGGCTCTGTGAGAAGCTGCCGCCGTCGAGGGGCAATTGCTGCGTGGCGGGAAGCTGCGGCAGGTTCAAGGTCCTCTGGACCTCGATCAAAGCCGCCTGGAGACTCTGCATCCGAGCCTCCATGTCCTTCTTCCACTCGTTCTCGTCATCGAGCAGGGTCTGCAAGCTCTTGTTGACCACGCAGGTGAGGCCGAGCCGCGCACATCGTGCGCATTGGTTCTCGCCAGCCTCCAAGTGACATTTTATCTTGCGGTTCTGGCACGCTTGGCCTGTTCAACGAATCAACACCCATTGGCCAGCATTGCCGCAAGTGCAGGGATAAGAGTAGCTCACAGGCGCGTATCTTCCTCGAGATCTTCGGCTGATGCTCGGACAGGCCGTGAGGCGGACTGGTCTGCGAGGCCTCGAATCTCGCACGTTTCATGGCGATTTATCGGTTTATCTGGCAGCTGGAGCGAAGTCCGCGCTGAATACTGGGGCAGTGAGGCGTGAACATGCAGACATGGACGACTGAGGACGAAGCGATGGGGGCGGGACAAAGGCCGATGGGGTTGCTGGAACCCCACGGGGCCAAGCACGTGCCGTCGAGGGCGGATTTCTCCCCGCGATGCAGTCGCCGTCTCGGGTGTTCCACGTCCAACACACACGACATCACGCTCCGAGACCCAGACTAGAGACGAGTCTTGTCTGACGATGCCTTCGCCATATAAGGCCATCGTGCCTACAGGTCGCGTCTGCCGCAGCAAAGTACCTTGAGCACAACGAATTGTCGACGAGCCTCGGGTGGATCATGGGTTCCACGGACCAATGCGCGACGGTGGGCTTCCTTGGCCTGGGGGCTATGAGTTGCGACATGGCGCGCCGTCTTCTGCAGAGCTCACGATGTCATGCCAAAGGATACTCCGGACACGGTAGCGACGCTTCAAGCGCGCAGAGATTTGTGGCGTTGGGTGGGCAGCTCACCGAGGGGCCGCAAGATGCCGCAGCAGGTTGCGAGTTTCTCGTCTGCACGGCTGCTAATGCTCAGCTTATTGACAATATGCTGTTTACTGAGAAGACGGGCGCTCTGGAAGGTAGCGTTGACCCTCACGATCTGGCATCTAGACAGCGGCTAAACGGGTAGCAGCACTACCACGAAATGCAACTCTGCTTATTTGCGGAGCGTTCAAGCCCGCCTATTATGAGGTATTGCTGCCTCAGATGAAGCAGGCGGGCAGAGAAGACCTCCGTGTCGTGGACAGCCCCGTGACTCATTCAACCAAGGGCTCAACCGGAGAGAGTTTGACAATCTTTGCATCCGGCTCGCCTGATGCAGTTGGCCGAGCGGACCAGCTTCTGCGTACCCTGTCCGACAAGCTATACATAATACCGGGTGGCCTCGGTGCGGCTACGAAGGTGCACGTGGTAAACCGCTTGCTCATGGGCTCTCATACTGCTGCTGCAGCCGAAGCAATTGGCCTCGCAGCAAAGGCTGGTCTGAATACTCAACAAGTCTACAACATCATCAGCAACGCCGCGGGCAGCTCGTCGGCCTTTGAAAACCGTGTCCCACAGATGCTCCACAGCGACTGGATGCCGCGCTCTTCGCTCAGCTCGTGCCTCGGCGACATGGATGCCGTTGTAGCGACCGCCAGAGCAATCAACTTTCCACTTCTCCTGGGGGGTGCAGCGGAGCAGCTCTTCATCTCCGGCGCTTCACAGGGATATGGAAGCGATGATGACTCGGGATTAATACGGGTCTATTTGCCCGCAACACCGGATCTGGTTCGAGACATCGCGAAATCAGTCAACATCAAAGAGGCACTTACACTGGGCGGCAGTCCGTTGGAGATATCCAAAGTCGGCATGATCGGGCTCGGCGCGATGGGACAAGGCATGGCTGCGTCCCTTGTCCGTGCCGGCTTTGCTGTGCAAGGCTTTGACGTATTTCAGGCGGCCATCGAAAAATTTGTATCCATTGGACCCAAAGCCACTGCTGCAAGTTCGCCTGCCCAGGCAGCGAGGGACGCTGAAGTCGTGGTTCTGATGGTCCAAAATGCATCTCAAGTCGACGATGTTCTGTTTGGACCAGGCAAGGGAGCGGATGCCCTGCCTGACGGTGCCATCATCATTCTCAGCTCTACAGTCCCGCCATCGTTCATGCGAGATCTGGACACCAGATTGATGGCATTGGGCAGAGGGCTTTCCTTGGTTGATGCGCCTGTTAGCGGCGGCGTGGTCCGCGCTGCAAACGGCACTCTCACGGTACGCTTACCATTGCGAGTCCTGGTTCTGAGACTAACATGCCTCAGGTAATATGTTCTGCAGAAGACTCGATTCTCCCGAAAGTCAACGGCGTGCTTCTCGCTATGACGGGAGCCTCGAGCAATTTGTGCCACGTGGAAGGCGGTGTCGGTGCCGCCTCGTCGGTAAAACTCGTGAACCAGCTTCTTGCAGGTGTTCACATCGCCACCGCGGCCGAGGCCATGGCACTTGCCGCTCGCTTGAGCCTCGATACAAGGCTGGTATTTGAAATACTCAAATCCACAGGGGCATGGAGTTGGATGCTCGAGAACAGGGTTCCGCAGATGCTCGAGGCTGATTGGACGCCGCACTCTGCACTCGCCATATTCGTCAAGGATCTGGGCATCGTGCTCGACGAGGCGAAGCGACTGCAGTACCCTGTACCGATGGCATCTGCGGCACATAATCTCTACCTAGCCGGTGCGTCTCGCGGCTGGTCAAAGGAGTCGGATGCTGGTGTTGTTCGCCTGTGGGAGCTATCAGGAAGCTCAGTCGCAGAGAAAGCGAGGACGAAACGCAAACAAGACGAGAGCAAGACACAAGCCAACTCCAAACCCCTGCCTGAGCCTCTCCCCGCAAAGGTCACTCTCGACTCATTGCCACCAGAGTACGGAACAGATGTTATTGAGTTGGTGCGAGACGTGGTTGAAAATGGCGGCGTGCCCACGCTGGTGGTTCTCGATGACGACCCGACCGGAACGCAGACATGCCACGACATCGATGTCCTGACCGTCTGGGACACTGAAACGTTGGAATACGAGTTCAGACTTAACCCAAGGGGATTTTTCATCCTGACAAATTCACGTGCTCTGCCCTCTGCAGAAGCCCGATGCTTGATTGTCGACATTTGTAAGAATGTCGCAACGGCAGCCAAGAAAGCACATAAAACGTTTGAGATTGTTCTTCGCGGGGACTCTACGCTACGGGGACACCTACCCGAAGAGCCGGAAGCTGCCGAAGAAGCTTTGGGACTGTTTGACGGCTGGGTGTTCACCCCGTTCTTTTCTCAGGGGGGTCGACTCACGATCAACGATGTTCACTATGTCAAGGAAGGCGACGTGTTGGTTCCCGCAAGCCAGACGCCATTCGCCCAAGATGCCACCTTTGGATACAAAAGCTCGAACCTTCGACAGTATATCCTGGAGAAATGCGGGTCGCGGTTTCAAGAGTCGTCGTTCTTGTCGGTGACTCTAGACGATATCCGTCTCGGCGGTCCCTCAGCCGTCGCAGAAAGGCTTTTATCAGTCCCGTCCGACCCCAATCGAGTCATCATCGTCAATGCCGTTGCGGAATCCGACATGCATGTGTTTGTTGCTGGGCTCCTGGAAGCCGAGAAGAGTGGGAGGAGATATCTGTACCGAACAGGAGCAGCGTTTGTTTCGTCACGCTTGGGAATCACCGGTATCCCTCCCCTGACGCTGGGAGATCTTGGCGTAGATACGACCGCCAGCTCTCCACACAACGGCGGCTTGATCGTTGCGGGCTCGTATGTCCCCAAAACGACCGCGCAGCTCGAGGTTTTGAGAAAGCGGCGGGGAGATAAGCTGGCAGTAATTGAGCTGGAAGTCGCAGAACTCATTGCCTCCCCAGCAGGAGCGGAGGCCATCGTTAGAGCAGCTGCCGCGGAAGCGTCGAAGCTCATTTCAGCCGGACACGATGTCCTCGTCATGACCTCGCGCACGCTCATCAAGGGCCACGATGGCGTGAGCTCGCTCCACATAGGGTCCAAAGTCGCACACGCCCTCGTTCAGTTCGTCGAAAAGATCGAAATCCGCCCCCGATACCTCATTGCCAAGGGCGGCATCACGTCATCCGACGCCGCGACGAAAGGGCTGAAGATGCGGCGCGCGAGGATACTGGGCCAAGCCGCGCCGGGGGTGCCGCTTTGGAGGTGTGACGAGGAGACCAGCCGACACCGCGGCGTGCCGTATGTGGTGTTTCCGGGGAACGTGGGGAGCGAGAGCACGCTCGCAGAGGTTGTGGAAGCATGGGCAGTTGATCATGTTGCATGAGTTGATGACTACGAAGTACGAAGTAGATACGTTTCGACCAGATGAGGGGCGTCCCGAAATCATGTTCTTCAAGCAACGGCCTTGTACGTACGTAGATTCTGCCGTATGTCTTCCTACATCATAAGAATACATACTCGGGTCCATTACGGGAAGTGCGTTGGCGTTGCATATCGATCATTGTGGGACGGAGGGGAGAATGCGCTGTTTGCTCCTCGATAGACCCTCTCAACATGCAAGACGTCTAGCAACGGCGTCGTTCTTCCCACTTCAGCCGCTCTAGCTGCCACGACTTGCCACATTTTTGTTTCTTGTGCGCGGTAGTAAAGTTGTGAATAAAAGGCTATGGGATATGGTGGCATGTCCTTCGCAAGGCGTACCGTGCTATGTACATGCATTTGTTTGAACACAACTCAGTTCCATCCGTCGCAGCCATTGACTTCGAATAGATCTTCAGCTTCTGAAATGCCCTAGTTCAAGTCCTCGCAGTGCTTTCAGCCCATCCAAAAAGAAGCACCGTTGCCCTGCGTCGGCAAGAGGCCTGGCGTTGACGGCGACCGCACGTCGTATCGTGAGTCATTGACAGCTGTTCAACGACCCGTCAGGTTTGAAAAATGCCGTCAGGCCGCTGCCTGCGCATGTCGCGAGGTCATTCGATCGCTTTTCAAAATCCGGGTTCTTGGGGCATTTTGGTGCCTGACTGCTTGGCGAAGGGCATATGCCACAATTGCTGGCGCCGCCGCCGCCGACGCGAATGGGTAGTATGATGATAGGCCTCCTGATAAGGATAGGCCAGAAGAAGAAGCCCGTAGACAAGCCCGCGAAAACGAAAGCGGCCGACAGGCCGACAAGGAAGAATTTCATGAGTGGTTGAGCCGGGAGCTTCAAATGAAGTTGGCCTCGACCGGGCGGAGATGTGAGAGTTGCCTGGGTAGTCAAACAAAGAGTGGTGGTTGCTTTCGCTTTCGGAAACAAGAGACAAAAAGGAAGTGCCTACGACTATGTATAAGATGACCGGTCAGTTCAACGTGAGCTTTTGCGCCATTAATGAGGGCCTTCTCTTTCGTGATTATCTTACACATATGTTTCCGGCAAAGAGTTGTTTGTCTCGGAAAGTAAACATCCGCTCCATAGGTTCCAAGAGCAAACAACATGACACGTCACCAGACATCGTCGTGTCTAATGTTGCAGCAAACCGAGCCGAAACCCGAATACGAAGACACAGCTGGCGGTCAATGTGATTCAGCTGCACGCAGGTCTTGGTTGTATGCAGGGCTAAATGCTACCGCAAAGAAGGCTGACGAGATGGCTGTATTCACGCCGCGACGACTATCGATAGTGCTACGCAGATTTTGGCCTATTACGGAGCGGCCGAAAGTTGCAGACTGTCTAAGTCTTTGGCCACAGAAGCGGGCTGTGCTGTCCAGTTTGCCAGTGTAGGTGATTGCAGGTGAGGTCTCATCGAGCTCCGAAATATTGGCGTTCGCGGAGTACAGACAAAAGACTGCATATGCACGCTATCAAGACAATAGCCCGAGACATTGCCCATGCAACGGTGCGTCCCAGGCTCTCTCCTCCGGCTTCTCCGACCTTGACTACATCGTGATGCTCGTTGCTGCCTTACTATCCGTATTGCAAACCCAATGTAACATACGGCTAGGGACACCCGCGTGGACAAGAAAATACACTTAAATTTCTGAAATTTATGACAAAGGCCAATGGGCCACTGATGTCCAATTAAACTTCTAGCTTAGGAAACAGGCTTCTGAACAATGCGCGCCTGTAGATGGCGTCAATGGCTGGTCGCATTGCGGATGGCTGATCCTGACTCCCTGCACTGAGTCGCCCTGCCCCTTGCCCATGCAACTTGAACTGCTGCGTGAGACGAACTTGAGATCGAGCCGGGTTGACGAATCCATGGCCTCTGGCCAGGGCCGTTATGTACACCTCCACTGAGTTGCATCCTGGTTGATGAATGTATTTGGGAAACCGTTCATACGGCAGTTGTCGACGGCAGTGTGTGCCTTGTTGGGGTCGAGGACCGGAATGCAATTTGGTACTGGACAACTCTGTTGTGGACAGACGGCCGCAGGACAGGGAGCTCCTCCACCGCCGCCTCCGCCTCCGATTCCGGGCAAGGGGATCCACCAGGGGCGAAGAGGTTTAAATAAAGGGCAGAAGAAGAAGGATGTAGACTGGCCGGTTAAGGCGACTATAGCCACGAGACTGGGAAGCGAAGGCTTCATCCTGAGGGTCGATAGGAGATGGTATGATAGAGACGGTAAATTGAAGTAACGTAGAAAATGAACCTCACACTGGGAGGATAGGCGCAGAGCAAGCTTTGGAAGGTAGGGAAGGAGTTGGGGAAATTGAGCAGAAGAGGTGAAGTACAACCCTATATTAGGAGTTGGATGAAGCAACTAAGCTTCCACAAAAACGTTTTGAGGTCGGGTGTCCTCCCTCCATACCCGGGGATGGGTTCGGAGATGCGGGCTATCGAAAATGGGCAACAGTTTGTCAAAAGTGGCAAACCGTACAGCCTGCTGAAAGCTGAAAATGAACCCTTGCAAACCCTGCAGTAAGTTGTTCAAGGCCTCAATTGTCCCATCTTCAACCACAGCCGACGGCAAGACAGCATTTCCCGAGACATTGCCTGGGTTCCCATCCCGCACCGAGCAGGCGAATGCAATAAGTAAAAGGCCACGTCAGAGACTGCAGCCCCCTTGTTTGCCTGCATCAGATGCGGTGTCACTGGAAGCTCGGCCTGTTAGAAGCGAACGGCATGGCCGTGTCTCTTCGACAACCTCTCGACCTGGGTACGTAGGATCTATGGCTCAAGTCTTTGCTTTAAAGACGAGCCACTCTCTATCCTTCGTCCCAACTATCTCCTCATCATACAGAATAGCAGCCTTCTCCCCCATTTCTTAGCCATCTTGCAACAGTCATCATGAAATTTGCACTCATATTGGTCGCGGTTGAATGGGCTGGCCTTGTTGCCGCCCAAACCAAATACGCCTGCCCTGGGGACAATGGACAGACCATCACTACGTGAGTCTTTGTGTGTTGTGATGGATTTCGAATGACCACCTAGCTAACGTCCCCAATACCAGAGGCGGCAAGAAGTACAAGTTGATGTGCGGTACAGGCATTCAAGGAATGCCCATGGAGGAGAATCCGTGCAGCAGTCTTGCAGAGTGTGCCGAGAGGTGCGCGGCAAATGCGCAGTGTGTGCACAGCACGCTCCTCAAGACTGGCAAATGCGCCTTGAAGAAGGCTGGTCCTACTTTCGCACATGTGGATCTCACAACCTGGCAGTTCGTTCAAGATGCGCCAGGCGGAGGTGGCCAGGGAGGTGGTGGCCAGGGAGGTGGAGGTGGCCAGACAGGCGGAGGTGGCCAGACAGGCGGAGGTGGCCAGACAGGAGGAGGCCAGACAGGCGGAGGAGGCCAGACAGGCGGAGGAGGAACCCAGAAGCCCATCACCCCCGTCACCCCCGTCACCCCTTCTTCATACACTTGTCCGGCCGACGACAAGAAGAGATACACAACGTAAGGAGCGAGTTGCTTGCTACTGCTGGTATATGCCGAATTGCTGACAGCGGGACATAGCAACGACACCACGTACGAGTTGAGGTGCAACACAGGACACAGCAAGGGCCATTTGAAGGGCGAGCCTTGCCCCTCATTGAAAGAGTGCGCAGATCGCTGCGCAAAGGATGCGGACTGCTACAGCTGTGATTTCCAACGCAGTACAAGTACATGCGCTTACAAGAACAACTCGGCCGAGACTATGGCCTGGGCTGAGGGAGATACCTGGTTTCCCATTGTATGTCCCGATGTTCGGGAGACGCAGACCAAGAAGGACCCTGAGGTCGCTACGAGCCTGAAATGCCCAGCCAGTACGTCCTATGGCCTCGTCATACACAGAAGCATCCTTGATCCCAAATTGAAGCGCGTGCTAACACACTATTACCAGACAACGGCAAGATCTGGGAGGGCTCTGACGGCACCTGGTTCTACTTGCAATGCTGCACTGATACCGATGCTGCCACGGTTGTCGAGCAGGGGACTGCAGCAAGCCACCAGGCATGCGTCGAGAAGTGTGTTGCGAACAAGAAATGCAAAAGGTAGGCGAGCAACTCTCACTCTTCTCTTGGTACGGCTCCTTGGCTGACGGTGAGGTGCATATAGTGCCGCGTATGATAGCGCCAACCCCACGGATAATTGCAGACTGTATGGGCAAGGCGGGTTTTCCACAACCAGTGCCGATAGAGTCCACCACGCCTATGTGACGCTCCCTCCCACCAAGGAGGCTGAGTTGTCCAAGTCTCAGTTGTGCTCGACCGAGTGCCCGCACGCACATGGTCAGCTCTATGTCAGCGTCACAGGAGAGGTCAGTCATGGAATTTCGTGGGCTCAACACATGACGATGCAACGTGATTGAACTGACCTCGGACTATATAGAACTACTTGATGTCTTGCAACAAGCGTCACGGCACCACATACCTCAAGATCGACCGCCGCGCATCCTACGATGCATGCTTGGTGGCCTGTTCCGTCATGCCCGAGTGCCGCAGCGTAGACTACGAACCGCGCACCCAGCGCTGCTTCTACGGCCGCAACGCCAACCACCCGTCCATCTCCGCCGACGCGTTCGTCAGCGCACACTCTCTCGGCTGCGCCGGTGCCTGCTCCTCCTGCAGGAAGGGCTGCGACAAGGTCAACAGCGAGCCCATGCCTGCCGATCAGGCGCGCTGCGACGCCGACCACGGCGCTCTCCTTGTCGCAGGAGGCGACACAACGCGCCTGAGCTGTAAGCACTGCTGGTATAGCGCCCCTGAAACAGTAAGGAGCAACGGTGCAAAGAGCCTGGCGGAATGTGCCAAGCTTTGCGGTCAAGACCCCTATTGCCACGCGGCCAACTGGATGGGCCCTAGCGGGTGCAACATGCACCCGAAGCAGGACAAGGACGGAAAGGCACCGACAATGAAGAGGAGTGCCTTGTGTGATTCGATAGTACCGCTGACCAGAAGTCTGGCGGACTACAAGGAGGAGGATATTACGGACTCGGGCATCACGGAACGGAGCTGGTGAAGTTGAGAGTTTTGGCCGAGTGTGCTATAGGATGCATGTGCATGTCACTTCTCGGCAGAGAGAGAGAGGATCGAAGCAGGAGAAGCAGAAATAGTACCACAATATTCGACCACTGCTGGTATCTTCTCTCGAGTGCCGCCTCCTTTGTTTTTACCCTAGTGGCAGGATCCAGTCCCACCTTTCACATCCCCTGTTGCTGCTACATTGCATTTGATCCTGTTCTGCATCTCCAACCAAGATGAGCGTAGCAACATTCCCAACCTAGGTACACCGACGAGCCATTCTTGGAGACTTTGGAAACCCAATTTACCATTCAAGTTCCCGTGTAGAGAGACTGGGCTCCAAAGGAGTCCAATGCACTAGCCACGGATTCAGGAGAATCTCTATCCGCCTGTAGTCAGGAGAACGCCTCTGGATTTTCATAGATCTGACAGCCGGAGAAATAAGGGAATTCTTCGTTGACTGATGCGGAGACCGGGGAATGTCAAAGCCGAGAAGGTATTCCAGCTCAATATACAACACGAATCTCGACATCCAGAATTTCCTTCCTCAGTCATGTTCCTGAGTCGTCGCCGCTATACCTTGAGCAGCGCCCTATGTATAAGTGTGACTGTTATTTTCAGTTCAGTCAGATAGAAATCAAGCTCTTTACTCTCTATGATTCTGCTATCCAAGTTGTTGACAGTATGGATTCAATTGCTATTTGCTCGCCTCTACGCATTTATGAGAGGAACCCAATCGCATGAGATCATAGCTTTCTGAATATCGATACTACTCGCAGCAGTCAGCCACCAATACCTGCTGATCTCATCTTCACGTGAAAGCACTCGTAGGTAGTTTGTTGGGGTGATGGTGCAGACCCCAGGACACGGGGTCAGGAAAAACACAAAAATAAGTGGAGGGTTAACCAGGGGTCGGAGGGACTGTCAGAGCATAAAAGGGACATCTAGGCCCCTAGACCACATGGTCCCTCATGTTCATCATCCATTCAAGCAGCTATCTTAGCAGTAGAATGTCACTCTTGGTTTTTCCTCCGATTTCTTAGAGACGGCCGTCGTTGCCACTCATCATTGATTGCCCTGACTTATACGATACATTGACGCTGCCTTGACGAGTGCCTGCTTGACGGCTAGCATGACTTACACCGCAGACGCGGCTTGTGCCACTTACACGCCCCGCGACTTACACGGCCAGCCGACTTAGACGGTTGCCTGACTTACACGACTGGATGACTGACACGGCACCCGTTGCACTCGGCTTTTGGTGTGTTCTTTTGCCCTCAACAAAGTAGTTTAACATAACACCGCCTTCTCGACTAGCCCTTGTCTTGACATACTGAAGGTAGAAGGCTCGGTCCCATTCCATCTGCTTGGTATTGCGTCTCGTCCAGTCGAAGCCTTGACCCTTTTCTGGCTCGTGAGTAAGGAAACGGGGGTATACGGCTGCGAACTGAAGCGGAACAAATTCCGCCTAGCCGAAATCGATGAGACTAGATGGGTCAGCTTGTTTTACCATGTTGGGATCGCGGGTTTACCTTTGAACATTGTGATGCTCATCGACGATAACGTTATTGCCCGAAATGTCTCTGTGAACAAGCACATGCGGTGCTGTGTCAAGCTCAGGTATCCAGTACTTCTGTATAAGCTGCATCTGCTGCCGACAGTCGGCGGCCGTGACCCCGGGAAGCTTGCCAGCCTCAGCACGGATGATCCTTCGATTGATCTTGTACCTGATCCAGTCTAGCGCAGCCTTTCCTAAGCTGAACATCAGAAGCAAGCTAAGCATTGAGACCCCATGAACAGACCAGTCTCCTGGATACGGAGCAAGTCGAGACTTGCATTGGCAACGGCATGAAGCACCTGCCTTCGTTCGCACTCAGACGCAGACCTGGTGTCAGACCACTTCAAGGGCCTTCCATTTGCCCACCCAAGGATCATGAAAGGTGTGCGTAGCGGGTTTTCCGTTGTAGAATCGGAAGTAATGAGCGGCTGGATGAGATGTATCTGCGCAGCATCAATGCGACGACGGATGTTCGCCTCGCGCTCTACAAAAAGGCCAATGTGAGGTTTTGTCGACTCCTTAGGTACAGATTCGAGGATTTAAGGCACTCTCCAAAGGATAGACGAGATACTCTCCTTCGGAGTAGTTTACCAGCTCAAAAAGCTAAATATTATCCAATTCGCTCGTTGCAGTCATAGGTATAGAGCCTGCACAGTGTCGCAGGGGCCACTGCTACATGGCAGTGGGGGGCACGCCGGCTCCCGTTCATAATGCCAACGGAACGCTGCAATGCCCGCGTTGTCCAAAGACTTATTTCTACCGCTTGCACCTCAACCATCATCTTTCCGAACGTGAGCGAAACCAAGCCGGCTCTCTTATTGACCCGTGCTAATGACTGCTTAGAATTCGGAAGTGTTGAGTGTTCTCTCTATCGTAACACGTTCTCGCGCGGGCATTACCTTGAGAATTATATAAGAAATACTCCGCCCGTCATGGCTCTGAACGAACTAGAACCTAAAGGATGATGCTTAGATTGGCCATGGTAGAGTTTATAGATATCTCTAGTATAAAATGGACCTCTCGAATAGACCGAGACCTTGATACCCGGATGCGTACGGTTTGGCCTGTCGTGGCAACACCATGATGACAATGGGCATCGTCGTGTATAGATTCGCAGGGATGCGCTCCGATGCGTTGGTCCAATTGCGTCATCCCGGGTCACATGCAACAACTCTAGTAGGAAGCAAGCCCTAAAAAACATGCCGGCTCAATCTCGAAAAGGATTACCGGCATATCCTCCCTTGAGGTGGCAGCAGACGCCAGCTTGGTGTCACGACATGGGCTATTGGTCACGTGGTGGCCCCGCACGGAAACACCAGTCTCCTGGCTGGTCCGTAGATCTTAACCCAACATCATTCATCGGCAGGGAGACTCCCGTTCGGTCCCTCCGTTCTACAGTCTAGAGTATCGAGGCTCAAGCAAAGCTCAGACAGCATTTCTCTGGAAATGGGGCGACTCAAAGACATCTTTCTCTATTTCTGGAACTTCCGCTACCTGTCTCTCAAGTACCGCTGGCCTCTCATCAAGTGGAGGCGCCGCCTCCTACCGACCCAGACCGGCCTCGGTCTTCGCAATGCATTGCGCCATGCTCGCTCCCTAAAGCACCCACCGCAGCCGAACCCTTACCTCTTCGTCCTGCGTCTCATCTGTCCGTTCCCGAGCTGGCACTTCCCAGCCGTTCTCCCACCGCCGCCGCGGGAGATTATGGCCGCGCCCGACTACGTCCACTGCCAGGTCCGCGACCTGATGTACCTCCGCTCTATGCCGTTGTGGCGGGCGCGCGACACGCCCCGGCGGGCGTTTTATCGTCTTTACGAGGCTTTTTGTGCAGCAGATGGGCATATGATCACGTATGAGACGGAGTATCTCTGGCGCCGGTCTTCGCCAAGCTGGGCCATAGCAAGCATCCCGGACCCGGAGTGCGAGGACCCGGAAGAGTACGCTGTTATGGCGTCCTTGGCTGAGGTGCTAGTCGAGTCGTTCATGTGGCGATTGGAACTTGGTCTCCGCCGGAATGATGCGCCTGTTATGAACCGGTATAAAGATCCTCCGCCGATGGTCCCTGAGATTTGCCCATCATGGGCGGCCAAGGTGCCAGCGTTAGAGGAAAAACTACTCATACACCCCGACGAGGATTACTATTTCGACAGCCCGTTTCATCGTCGCAATATTTACATGGCGACCGGTTACTTCTATACGGTATGATGGCTGACGGCCAGCGCATGAATGCACATCTGAGCAGATGGAAAATTGGCGGATGAAGCTACTGAAGGAAAAACGGCATGGCCAGCTGCGTCAGAATTAGGTGGAATAAATAATAACCTAAATACGGAGTACGCCACTACCAGCTAATGCTGGAGCGTGCATTCTACTTCTGTTTGGCCCGTTTGGCTAACGCGACGTTGTTGCGGCACCTTCTGGGACACGATTGAGAATGGAACTTTCTTTGCAGTACGAGCCGTGAGCTGATGCAGTCCGGTTGAGATACATGGCGGGTTTTCGCTTTGTGCTTCCGTTTGACCACCTGGGCAGGGGAAGAAGAAGGCACCTCAGAGTCAGCTGGCCGAACCTAGCAGATGGCAGGGTGGAGATGGCCGCTGCAGTATGCCGTGACGACGGAGCATCTTCGACAGGTCCCAACAGTGAAGGAAGACCAATTTGTTGTCGCACACTGCACTTGGAACATCGGTTAGGTCCCGTGAGAAAAAGAGCCAACATGGTTGCAGCCTTGACCGGGGGCTGATCAGCCATAGGTTGCTGTACATCCGAGGGCAGTGAGTTGGGGGCCGCAATGTTGGGGGCGACGCTTCACTCCAACCATATTCGGATAGCAACTCATTCTGAAACCACGACATGCATAGCCGCTGGGACATAACTTCATTGTGGGCGCGTAAAGGCGAATGCAATTTGCTAACGCTCGAATTGTCACAATCTAATTGACTCGGCGGGCAGAAGCAAAGCATTGTCTGAGAAGCAAAGCTGGAAGCTATTAATACTGCTCACCCACTTGCATAGCTTCTCAAATCATCTTCTGTACAGCTCTGTGAAGAGGCCCAGAGGCATCTTTAGTTGCTCACTTGAATTCATCATTACCCCGTTGCTCTTCATCAGCTCCAAAGCCCTTTTCCACCATGTCGTCTACTCGAGAACCTATGTCATACCAGGACATGGAGAGAGGTATTTACGTTGCCAGCCACCCAGCTCCTCTTCCTTTAACCTTTCCAGGCTGACAGAGCTTCCAACAAGCACTGATGCTCTTGGACGCTGAAATTGCTGCGAGCGACCTGCTTATGAGTGTTGCACCGCTCAGACTCATCTCCGTGGGCGGATCCCTGGCTGTCCGGTTATGCCGAAACCGGACAGCTTCGTACGACATCGACTGCCTGCTTGACCCCAACATTGCAGCTGCTATTGATTATGTACAGGATTTCAAGGCGGTGATTGCGGCTGTTGCCGGGAAAGGCGGTTACACAGACGACTGGCTCAATCAGCAGGTAGAGGTGTTCATTTCCCGAGAGCGACGTATGGACATCTTCCTCGAGTCGGTGCAGCAAGGCATCGCCATCTATGAGGGAGCCAACCTCATCATCTACGCGGGCCATCTTGACTGGGCGCTGGAGCGCAAAATGCGCCGCGTCGCGCATGCCCGCGATCGCCGAGGGCGCAAGAACGTCGACATCCCCGATGCTGCCGCACTTGTCCGGCTTATGAGGCGGGACGGCGAGCCGCCCATCAGCTTTCAGTATATCCGGAAGCTCAATTTCAATGGATTTGACGTGCCACCCACAAATGAGGCTATTAGGGAGGTTGCCGACTATTACACGCACACCTATGGAGAGGTGGGCATGGCGGAAATGGTTTGGGACGCCGAAATTGGCCAGTTCAAGTATCGAGGCATCGATAATAAGTGGGTTTGGTGTCGATAATATGGGAAGTCTCTCTCGAAGATTTGCCTAGGCATTCGCAACGGATTCCAGTCGCCAGAGAAGTTCAATAGGGTTGTTGTCAACATGAGACTTGGGTCACATCATACAACCGTACCGCGAGGTAACATTCAACAGATTTATTGCTCCTCATACACTCATTTGTATGGATGACTGCAATTCGGAAATATGTTACCTAGAATCTGGGTGTGCAATCATATAGGTGTGAACTCCCAAACCCTATCACCCAATACCCTTCTTCGAAATTTTCCCACAGCGCAACGACACATTGCTGAGCACCGCAGCGTCATCAACGCAATTACGGATACAACTCTGTCTCAACCGCCTGCTTCACCAAGGTGGTTAGCCCAATTGCCAATATCGAGAACAACCATGCTGATGTAATTTTTCTCCATTCTCATCAAATAGATGTCTTCTTTTGAGGCACTCCCATGTCATAAGTCTATTCCATAGTAAGATGGTTCCCTCACCGACAAGGGTCATCGGATACGCCACTTCTGGCTCGCATCCTCGACACAGAACTGGACCATTGTATGCATAATTGATCGCCAGGACAAAGTACGCGAAGTGTCAAAGCTATATCACAAATAGCCGAGAGGGTTTTTTTGGCAGCCGATCAGAGCTGTGCAACCTTCATAGGGAATTTTCTATCTCATCAAACACGCCCCTCGCGCAGAATGCACACCAGATGATCTACCACGGCAAATGCGTTGGCGTTGCATATCGACACGTCCTTTTCCCTACTCCATACATCTCGGCATGACTGGAGCGCGTCTAGCACAATCTCCTGCGGCCGGCCCTCGCAGCCGCACGAAGACGGCAGCCCAACGTGGCGTCCGTCACGAACCAGCTGGGAGCACACCGTCATGGCGGCTGTGAAGAATTCGTGCCTGAACAAGCCTGCGAACCACGCGCTCTGTCGGCCCCATGAGTCGCCCTCGCACAGGCTCCGTTGGTGCGAGAGGATTGCCAAGGCGCTCTCGAGCGATGAGACGTAGGAGACAGGGTACTCGGTTGGCGATGTCGGCCGCAGGGCAAAGTGTGAGTGCAGGGCCATCAAAACCAGCCGAAAGAAGAGGTGGATCGTGCATGCTTCCACGTCGACTGCCCCGAGGCACTCCTCCGCTCCCAGGTTCTCCGTGGTGAGGCCAATGCCTGTCCGCTTTATTTGCTGTCTTATTGCGGCGTCAACTTCTATGGCCTCGGCGTAGGTAATGGAGTCGGTAGAAGTGGCAAGGTCCAGCGCCTTCAGGAGAAGGTGTCCAGACACCGCAAAGGTGCTCTCCAGCTGTGTTTGATGGGGCATATCAGCTCCGAGGAAGTCGGCCGTATCTTCCACTGGCGATGGCATCCCTGGGGTGAACGCGCCGCTACTGAAGCACGCCATATCCGCGGGTCGCAGGAGCAAAGGCATTCCGCAGACCAGAGACTGCCTCATCTCTAGAAACACAACCGCAGCCCAGAGTCTTCGCTTCACTCTAGCGTCGTCGGCATCCTGATTTCGAGCCGGGTCTGCTTGTAAGTGGAGACAGATCCTAATGCATAGTCGCTTGATCAAGCCTGTGAGGGGCCAGCAGGTGTCGGATTCGGGGCATGACATGGCAAATGCCTGCTTCGAGATGACCATGAGACAGAGGGCCCTGATGTTGGCCAAGGTAGACTTGAACAGGTATGGCGTTCGCTTCAAACACACTTCGGCCCCGTGCATGAGGCGTGAGGGCAAATTGGGGTACGCTTCGGCGCCGTGAGCCTGCGAGACGAAGTTGTGCGCTTGACAGCCTAGCGAGAGCATCATGAGATATTGGGCCAGCCAGTCGTCGGGCTGACTGGAGTTGTCTTCCCGGAACTCCTGCAGTTCTTGCTTCCAAGCTGTCTCGTCGAGGAGGCGGTACGACTTCTCTATGGTGTCCATGTATCGTGACACCAAGATCTCTTGCAGGGCCCGAGGGGGCAGTTGCGCCACAATCCGTCGGACCGACTCGGCGGAGCTTCCATCGCCGCTGAACGGGTAGTTGATGGACATTGTCATTGTTTGGGACAACGGCTCGTTGTGAATGTTGAAGTCGTGTTCCTTGGCATGGGTGGGCGGGAGATGGTCCTTGATCTGTGTGCAGGTCAGCATTTGCCCGGGCACGACGAGCGGGCAAACTCACGCCGATCAGAAGCTTGTTCCAGTGTGTGCCGTTCCGGAATTGCGAGTCCCAATTCGTGTCGACGAACCGAGTGGCGATAAGATTGAGGGCGCCGCCGTCTCCCAAAGCCAGAGCACGGGAAGGGGTCTGCGTCGATTCCGTGTAGACGCATTGCGTCTCCCGGCGGTTCTTGATGCAGCGACCGCAGGGGACCTTCCTGTCGCACCGTACCTTGTGGCTCCGGCAGCGAACGCATGACAGGATCGCGCGGTCCCGCTTGAGCTTGATACAGCGCTTTGTGTGCTTCGGCGGCGTCGTCTCCCGGGTTGGTACGTCCTCACAAGATGTCGAGTCACGGGGCAAGACGAGGCTCTGCATGAGCACATCGCTCACGATGTCGCCTGGGGAAGGCCAGGCAGGGCTGTGCCGTGTCGAGGATAGTGGCTCGCTGCTGGTTGGGCTTGGCTCCGATATCCGCTGCTGAGGCACCAGGCGTTCATGACAGCTTGGCTGCTCACTCCTGGTCTCATGTTCCATGGACTGCCCGCCAGCCGGCCCATACTCGCACGCGGCACCGGCCCGGGCACACCTGACACACCTCGGCCGGGCCCTGTTGCAGGCAACCTTCAGTCCGCGGCACCTCTGGCAGGCGGAGACTGGACGGCCTTGAACTGGGAACGTTCTCGTCATATTCGCCGGTGAACTGCGTAGGCGCTGTGCCGTAGACGAGTCTGCACCCGTATGACTGGTCGAAGGCAGAACGAAACACATGCTCAAGGCAGAGGGGCCCTGTGCGGTTAAATCCGACTGTCAACTGCTGAAGGGAAATTGATTATCAGATCTTTGAGAACGCACCATGAAGGAGAGGTGAGAGTCCGAGCCGGCTATTATTCGACAGCTTATCAGATGGTCGGGAAAGGGGTTACGTCGTCGATGATGTACTTTTCCGATCGTCGGCCGAGAAAGGTGGGGCTTAAATCCGATTTCGAAGGCACAGAAGCACCGGGCTACTCCATCGGGTTGTCCACCATGCGAGTCTATCTTGCTCGTCCTTGATCTTGTTGCTTCTGCAGTGGGTTCGGATGCCGTAATACGGCCATGGATCTGACAGAGGACCGGGCGTGCTCATATCGCGTCGTGTCGGCAGCACAATCCAAGCTCAACCCGAGCCGAGCATTCTACGGAGTACAGAGTACGATGGCGAGACGCTCGTGTAAGTTGTCGGCGCAGTTCAATGGCTCGCTCCTTGCGCAGTGCATGCCGACGCTGACGAATTTTTTTTCTTCAAAAAGTCCAGAGGCAATACCGTCTTGCAACTGTACGTCTGGCTGTTGACATTGCAGTGGGTGTTGATGTCAAGTTTGACTTCTCCCCAACACAGCCCCCCAGCTTCGAGAACAGAGCCGCTATGGCACCGCATCGTGCATTCGACTGAGACACGGCTCGTGCGCCTGTGACACCACACAGGCCACGTCGCGTCCGGCCCCGTCCCGGACTGCGCGTGGAGATGTCGGCTCCGCGCCTGTGTCACGCGGAGGCAGCGGACGGAGCCCGTTCCGGAGCACCTCGACGAGCCACGCTTCTCTACATTTCATCATGGGACCAAACCACCAGCCCGTGACCTGGTCGGCCACCGTTCAAGGGCGCCATTGACGCCCGCGTTCGTCATGATATGGAATGGCTGAGCGCCTGCCTCGGCTTCGAGCCCAGCGCATTTATTGATTTGAAGGGCCCCCGACATGTCGTCTCGCTTAGCGGGCGGCGGACGGCACGCTTCCGCCTTGCGCACCAGGGGTGACGCACTGACGACGCGGCGTCGACAACGGCGTCGGCCCCGAGCACACGGCCAGCAATTACTCAGCCCTCTCGACGGCGACCAATGCCATCTGTCCGTGTCGGTCCAGCTCGGTGGTGCCATCCGGTGCTGGCCGCTAGGCGTCGTGTAAATAATTCCCCACTGTTCCCGGCCGGCCTCGTCTGTGTCAGGTCTTGACGCGTGTAAGTGAATACCAGATACCATAGCTGTCTCGGCGCATGGACAAACAAAAGCAACGCAAGACACGTACCTGTTCATTCCAACGCATAACAAAGACGCAGCTCGAGAACAAAGCATCATTACGAACCTTCGTGCCGGCTATAGCTGCCCAAGCGTGGTGTAATGTCCCTCGGCAACGACGGGTGGAGCCAGCAGTGATCACTGATCAGTAATCCGCTACTCGCCGCCTCTCATCTCGCAGTCCTTTGCGAATCACGACACGACCTCTGGCCAGGGTTACAAATCCAGCGTCCCTTGACCCATGGCGCGTTTCGTGCGTATTGGGGCTTGACTGTCAGGTTTCGCTGCTGCGTATGCGCCCGCTGCGGCGCGCCCAGGTCATGGACTCCTTAAGAGTCCCCGGCGTGAGGTGTATAAGACGGCCTGCCCTGCCCCTTTGCAACTCACACAGCCGCATTGTAACTTATTCTCCATCTGAAATAGGCACTGTAATATGACGGCTGGCGTTTCGGCCACGGTCTCGCCGGCGATGATGGACCAAGACGTGGAGGAGGGGGTCTCCTCCAGCGATGCCCCGACCGAGGTCGACGTCGCCAACGAAAAGATAGCCACGCCAGACGCGCAACAAAGCGATGCAGAGACGGCTCGCAAATCTGCCGACGACACGGACTGGGACCGCCACCCGACGAACCCCCGGAACTGGCCGGCGTGGAAAAAGACGATGCAGATGATCAGCATCTCCTCCCTGGGCTTCGTCACGTACGTCTCCCCCGTATCCAATGAACCCCTTCACGGCGGCTGACCAGACGGCACACGCGCAGCTCCGTCGCGACATCCATCATGAGCCCCGCGCGCGTCCAGCTGATGCAAGAGTTCGGCGTCAGCAGCACCGTCGCGCTCGTGCCGCTCGCGCTGTACGTCTTCGCCCTCGGCTTCGGCCCCATCATGGGCGGCCCGCTGTCCGAGACGTTCGGCCGGCGGCCCATCTACCTGTGGAACATGCCGCTGGGCGCGCTCTTCACGCTGGGCGCGGGCTTCACGCACAACTTCGGCGCGCTGTGCTTCCTGCGCTTCATGGCGGGCTTCTGCTGGGCGCCGCTGCTGGCGGTGCCGTCGGCGACGATCGCCGAGACGTTTGAGCCGCAGGCGCGCGGGCCCGTGTCGGCCGTCTTCATCCTGATGCCCTTTCTGGGCCCGGGACTGGGGTGCGTTCTGCGATGACCTTGCCCTTACACTGCTTGCCGCGTCCTTTGAGAAGGATGGGAGAGAGAATCAGATGCTAACAAGTGTCAGACCCGTCATGGGCTCCTTTGTCGTTAACCGCAAGGACTGGCGCTGGACGCAGTGGACGCTTCTCTTCATGGCCGTCTTCTGCATCCTCGTCTCGCCCTTCAACGGCGAGACCTTCACCCCCATCCTCAAGCGGCGCCTGGCCAAGCGGCGCGGCGAGCAGGTCCCGCCGCAGACGCCCCTGGCCACCCGGCTCGGCGCCTTTGCCCGCGTCGGCCTCATCCGCCCCGTGCATATGCTGCTCACCGAACCCATCGTCGCCTTCCTCTGCCTGTACGTGGCGCTCAACTTCGGCATGCTCTTCAGCTTCTTCGCCGGCGTGCCCTACACCTTCACCCTCGTCTACGGCTTCTCCATCGAGCAGTCGGGCCTCGTCTTCCTGGCCATCGCCATCGGCTGCGTCCTCGGCCTGCTGACCGTTGTGCTCTGTGACGCCCTCATCTACCGCAAGAAGGCCGCCCGGTACCCGCTCAACAAGCTGCCGCCCGAGCACCGCCTGTACCCGGCCATGATCAGCTGCGTCGGGCTGCCCGCCGGCCTGTTCTGGTTCGCGTGGACGGCGCGCGAGGGCGTCCCGTGGGCGAGCCCGGCGGCGGCCATTATCCCCTTTGCCTGGGGGAACCTGTGCGTCTTCGTCAGTGCCATCCAGTACACGACGGACACGTACCAGGGCAGCGTCGTCGCGAGCGCCACGAGCGCGAACAACCTGGCGAGGTATGGCTTTGCCGGCGCGTTCCCGCTGTTCACTATTCAGAGTACGTTGTCCAGTGTACATGCATCGTCCGGTGTGCCTAAAGACTGACGCGGAGTAGTGTACAGAGGGCTCGGGATCAACTGGGCAACCAGCCTCCTCGGGTTCATCTCCCTGGCGCTGCTGCCGATCCCGTGGGTGCTGTTCAAGTACGGCCCGCGCATTAGAGCGAAGAGCCAGTACGAGACTGTCGACTACAGCTAGACGGGAGGGTGTTGTGGATATCTAGACGGCCACGAAGATAACGACACTGCAGGATAATTAGACGGCAACGACGCTCATCATAATTGGGTTTTGTAGCGAGCACATAGAGCATGCTGTTGTTATTCATTCATGTACCTATCCACCTCAATCAACGAATCGCCGGCTTGCAAGCTCAGGCGCTGTGCGTTCTTGGACCAGCCGCCGCTACTCGACGTCAATGACCTGCCCCGGCAGCTTAATCACGTTGAACTGCTTGTCCAGGTAGTACCAGTAGTCGTACTGCTTGGGCTTGGCCGCTGGCGGGAGCACCTTTGACTTCTCGGGGATGCCAAACTCCTTGGTAGCGTCCTTGCTGGGGATGTAGCTCTTGCAGGCCCGTGGGTTGGACGTCTGGCGGGTGCTGATCTTGCCGGGCTTCTCTCTGCCGAGGACAAGGTCCTTCCAGAAGCCATGGCTTTCGGCGAGCGTCTTGCGCATAAAGGTGGCGTTTTGGTACGCCTTGCCGACGATTGTGTTGAGGCCGCTGCCCTTGACGACTTTGTAGTACTTGCACGTGTCAGAAATGTCTGACGACTGGAGGGTGGTTGTGCTAGAGCTTACAGTGAACCAGTCATAGAATTCCTGCTTCAGGCCCGGCCGGTACTTTTCGAGGTCCTCGACGGCTTCAAGCGCGGGTCAGCATACTGGCATGGGTGACGGGTTATGAACGTACTGTCAACGACATTCGCGAGCGGATCCTTGACGTCGACGACAATTGCCTTCCAGTCGGTGGTCTCATCCTGTGGCCAACGTTAACACTCGACTGAATATCCCAACAGCGGCGGTGGTACTTGCATCTATCATGGCCAGGCCACCCAGCACCTTGACCTGCTTCACTTGGCCGGTGTACCCCGGGCTGCCAACCAACTGTCAGAATCACCCAAGCCAGCCATCCTAGGAGTCTGAGAAAACCTACTCAATGCCGCTAATGTCAAACACATCCATGGGGTCATTATCGCCGGGGTATCCCGTAAAGTTGTGCTTGACGTTGGAGTTCTCCCACGTCTGCGGAAAGGAGCCGTAGAGGAACGGGTACGACCGGTGCGGCCACACGCTGGCGACGAACCGCGGCTTCTTCTTCTTGTCATCGTGGAATATGGGGTCTGTTTGCGCACGACATGTAAGTAGTCGTTTGGACGTGAAGTGTCACGGTTCATCAAGCGCAGACTAGGACGTACTCAGCGGCTCGTCGCGCTTCGTCTCGACCTTGCCGTCTGTCCAGCGCGGGATCTCGACGTAGAAGTTGACGATGCTGCTGTCGCTCTTGTTGGGGTACAGCGGGATGTCGTGCCAGAACGAGATGGGGTTGCCGTCCTTCTCGAGCCACACGCGCCAGTCCTGGTTTCGTGTAAGCAGTGGTCACGTCGCAGCCGCGTGGCGCTTACGAGCGTGTTGCGAGCGCCGACCTCCCTCAGACTGAGGGCATCATAGTCAAATCCCTCGCCGTCTGTAAGGGCCAGAGAAGCGCCGAGTACGGAGCCGGGCACGAGGGCCAGGTAGGCGAGAGCGCGAGCGGACGGCATGCTGGAACTGACGGAATGGAAGCGGCGAGTCCCCAGACTTGAACAGACTTGTCACGAGGGGCATCCAATCTATTTGAATTGTATAGCAAGTGACGCGCGCCGTGGCCTCGCATGCTCCGAGAGAGGAAGCCAAGAAGGGTCCCTGGGCTGCTCCCGCATCCTAGTCGGCAGCGCCTCCGGTTATTGGACCGGGCCGCGCGCCACACCGGACCGGGCCTCGGGGCATGCAAGAGGGTGCCACTGGGACCATCCCAACTCTACACGTGGGCTTGGCTTGTTTGCGAGGCTTCAATAATTATCACTAAGCTTACTTTCATCACCAAGGTTGACAGAGGCACGTGGGCATCGCTGTTGACATGAGGATCGACCACAATGGGCGCAGAGTATGATGGCTCAGTGCTGCTTCCATGCGCATTTGAACTTTCGCCGTCGTGTTTCTGTTCACTGTCCTGCGACTCATGTCACTGAAGCCGAGACGGGTGTCAAAAACATGAAATGGTTCGCACGTATTTGCGGGCAATAGAGCCAGGGCCCATCGTATTATGACCCAGCACAGAAACAGCCATCGACCCAAGTAAAATACTCGACAATTTCGGGCAGCTCCCTCATCGCAATATCTCCATTGCGCCCTCCAGGTCCTGTATTGTCTTCTCCAACCTCTTCCGCAGCTCCCTAGTCTGGCGCGACTCCCCGGCAATTGAAGCCAACTTTTCGGCGTCCAACTCGAGTACCCACTGCTCAGAGAATAGTGCGAGAGGGCTTTTGGGTCCGGAGAGGAGGCAGTGGTCGACGGCCTGGTGGTAGATGTTGTCGACGAATCGGCTCTGGGCAACTGTATAGTAGGCCTTGAGGATGTCGTGGATGTCTTCTGCCGTGTGCTCCTCGTTGCTCCTGTACCGAATGGCAGACTGGATTTTGTCCAGCTCAACAATGAGCCCGCCATAAGGTTGGCCGTGTTCTTTTCTCGCCAGGTCTCGCAGCTCCTCCTTCATCCGAGCACCGCGGGACTTTTGAAGGTTGCTGTTGAAGTACTGGTTCAGGGTGTACGGCCTCTTCTGCCTCTCAACATCCACCAGGAGCATTGCCTGTTGCATTCCTTCGCTATATCTTGGAAGAAGGTCATTTAGAATGCGGGACGTCAGTTCTTCGCGGACTCTTTCATCTGGACAGACGATCTCTAGGCTCTTGACAATAAATCTGTGGATGGCGAGAATGATCTTGCTCAGATATTGCCTTGTCATAAGACTCCACTTGGAAGACTGCTCGCGGAAGGCGCTGGAGAGCAAGCCTGGGCCAAAAGTCCCCAACTCAAGGCCCCGAGAGCGACGATACATGCAGCTGATCCATTCCATGATGCCTTTCTCCGGCTCCTGCGTCGTCCAGTCGGTGACGATGATCTTCTCCAGGTCGAGGAAGTCGTCGGACTTTAGTTGTTCAAATTCGTCAAACTCATCAATCTCTTCTCCATCGACAGAGTCGTCGCAGTCGTCGCAGTCGGCACTGACGGCTGGACTTTCCTTTTCGCCTGTCTCGAAGACGTAGGCATGCGAGGAGCTCATGAAGTTGCTATTGAACCTCTCTGTGATGTTCACGACGCTGGTGATGAGACGAAGCTTGTCGTCGGCAAACGCCTCGAGCGTCGAGTAGTCGGAGTTCAGAGTAGCCCGCACCACGTTCTGGAAGCTGCCTGCCATGGTTGCAAGATACTGCTGATGTTCCCGCTCGGTTTGCCGGGTTGGCCCCAGCTTGGACAGGGCGTCTTGGGAGTTTGCGAGCATCTGCCGCGTCTCCGCGCGAAGCTTGGGGAAGTCCCTGTCGGTGATTTGGCCCAACAGCTCTTGCAGCCGCGTCCGGAGTGCGGCAATGCCCACGCGATCATCGGAAAGGTGGCACCAAGGCTCTGCTTTGAACATCTCATCCCGCTCTTGCACGTTGAAGGCTTCGCCGTCGTCGTCGTCACCGCCACGGTTCCTAACGACGTAGTAGCCAAGGTTGAGAGGCCTTTTTTTGCCTTCGACTAGACTGCAGACAACCGTTTTGGCACTGCGCTCTTTCACCAAGTCTGCCTTGGTGAGAATGCCGAGCGTGCGATCGCCGGCTTTATCGTATTCCTCTGCAAGAGCCAGGATCTCTTGGGTGACAACGTCGACGTTGCCGGGCAGAACGGCAAGGATGACTGTGCGACTGTCTCGAATGTAATCCTTCACCATGTTCTTGACGAGGTCCCTGTCCTTGTCTGTCGTGACTCCCTCGGTTGTGATGCGGAAAATGCCAGGCACATCGATAACAGTCAGGTAGTCCTCTTTCGGGCCGCATTTCTCGATCTTTAGGACATCTCCGCTGAAGGTCTTATTGCCGGTGGGGTTCTTGCTTGTTCGAATGCCCATCCGTTCGTTGACCTCGTCCAAGATGCTGGGTAATTCAGCATGAAGCTGTGCTGTCGTTTGCACCTGTTTGCCATATGATTCCAAACGCCTTTTGTCCTCCGCGGACGCAAGGGGTCCAGGAATGATACTGATTTTGATGTGGGGAAGCTCCTCGCGACGATGAGTGATCTGGGTCGCGTATCGGGTGCAAAGCTCCTGTCCGCGAGGAAATGGAATCCCCGTCAGGCTCTCCAGCAGAGACGATTTCCCTGAGCTCTGGTCGCCAACGGCCACAAGCTGGGGCAGCGGCAGGTACTTGCCGATGTTTTTCTCGCGCAACTGGTCAATCTTGCGGAGCCGGCTTGGGCTGGTGAGCACGCCGGGGTACTCGCCATTGACTTCCAAAGACATTGTAGAGACTCAAAGTGCCTGGCTACTTGATATCGTGTGGTGGCAGGTGAATGAAGAGAAGGGAGGTTCCGGGGGGGCAGAGAGGTGTCCTGCAACCGGGTTTATCTAGGGTTGTCGGTGATAGGGAGTCAGAAAGGGGCGAGACATGGTTTACACACAGCCACGATATCACGCGAGGACTGGAAGGCCTCCCGCATACCATATTGCTGCAGTGAACGACGCATACGAGGGATACGATTGGCGAGAGACAGGATCCCGGGTGGCTACACGATGCGCTCTGCCATTATTGCTTTTCGCGGCTTATCTCTGAGGTCAGGCATCCTATCAACGTACAAGAATAGTCAGTGAGAGTTTCGTGTCCTGCATGTTGTGGACGGATTGGCCAGGTACTCATGTGCTGAAGATTCAGCCGCATGTCAACCTTGAGGACGTCGCCCGCCGAAGACAGAGCCCATGCCGATCTCGAGCCGCCCCACGCGACTTATTCTTACACGTGTGACGAGCTGACAGTGCAACACATTGCTCATCTTCCATGTTGGTTTCACGGTAGGAAGTGTTGTGGCACGGAATGCTTCAGTCGAAAGGGGGAAACAGAATGGGGATGAAGTTTGGATACCCAATCACTGGAAGCCTCTGCACCAATTACTGCCCCACCAAACTGGATGGAGAGATGTAAGACACGCGAGCATGCAGCCGCGAGCGGGTCGTGATCACCTGCAGACGTGATGATCGCAGAAGGCGAGTTACAAAGTTGTCAGCGCTCTTCTAACCTGCAACAAGTACTTGTATTTGCCAATTGCTTTTTGAACTCCAAGAACAACATGCTTTCCGTTGGCCAAAGCGCTTGTGGTACCAGGATGATGCCCGCTGTTCCTCCTGTCCATAATTGCCTGCATCTCGCTCACCAGGACGGCACAATAGTACAATGGGTGAACACGGTGACTGGTGCCCACTGCCTACTGTATATGCCAAGAGATACAATTTAGGAAACTACAAAGCATTGGCTCCGAAGGGTAGAAAGCTAGGAAGCAGTGGCAGCTACCTACGTGTACTTGTCCCTCTGCCGTACAGCGCTTGACCGGCGCGAGTCCACCGTCTGCATCACTCGGGAAAGTGAAACAGCGCCGTCAACGTCGCCGAGATGTGCGGGAGGTCGTATCCCTTCAAGCCGGCCACGAACCTCGTCTGAACCTCCAGCAGCGGAGCGGCAATCTCGCGCCAGCTCAGCGTCTGGCCAGTCTCGACGAACCCGCCCTCGTCGCGCCACTCCGTCCTCGCCGCCGGCAGTAGCCTGCCGTCTCTCTTCCGGAACTGTCCGTCGACGAGCACGGCATCGATGTCGCCGACGCCTGAGTGCAGCACGACGGCCATGACGGGGTCCTGCTGCGCGGCGCCGAGCATCGCCGGGCTCAGCGCGTCGAAGACGACCACGTCGGCCCTCTTGCCCACCGCCAGGCTGCCAATCTCCTCGGCCATGCACAGCGCGCGCGCCCCTTGGATGGTGCCCATGTTGAACGCCTCGTGCGTCGTGCGGTACACGGCTTTCGGCAGGGCGCCCCGTCGCTGGTGCGCCGCGCTGTCCAGCCCGCGCGCCGACTGCAGGCCCACGCGCATCTCGTTGACAAGACTCCCGCTCGAGATGGCCTGGCAGTCGACGCCGAACGCGCAGACCTCGTCCATGTCGAGATCGCCCTCGCGGAAGACGACGGGCGGGCCGACGGCCATGGCGTGCTCCGAGTTGGGCGTCACCGCGACGAAGGCCTTGGCCGCCTTCATCAGCCTCGCGTCCTCGGCCGTCGCGCCCCCGGCGTGGGACAGCACGACGCGCTCGTCCAGGAGGTCGTAGCTCTCGAGCAGCGCGGGGAGGCTCCTGCTCTGCGCGCCCTGGGGCCGGCAGTAGTGCGAGGTGAGGATGCCGGCGCCGAGGGACCTGGCCTTGTTGATGAGGGTCTGGACGGTGTCCTTGGGCAGGTGGTAGAAGTCGAAGCCGAAGCCCAGGCGCACGCGCGACTCGGGGTCACCGAGGGGCCGGCTCCGCGCGAGCTGTTCAAAGGTCTCCATGAGCCAGTCGGGGAGCGCCTCGGGGGAGAAGGCGGGCTTGGGCTTGGCCGCGGTGAGCTTGTGCGTCGGCGTGTAGGCGTAGATGGACCGCAGGCCAGACGACAGAGTGCCCGCGATGGCCTGCTTGCCTGGGACACCGGAGTCAGCGACAGCATCCCGCGGCGGCAGCGTCACAAGACTGACTGTGGTTGGGAGACCAGTTGCAATGCGAGTGGTCCAAGACCGTGGTCGTGCCCGCGTCGAGCAGCTCCATGCTCGCCGCCAGGTTCCCCCAGAAGAAGTCCTCGGGCTCGAGCGTCTGGCTGGCGGTATACACTGCGCCTCGTCAGCACATGGCGGCCCTGGAGCGCCGCACCTCATCGGCCACACGCACTGATGGCCATGTACGGCACGAACGCGCAGTCGCCGTACAGCCCCTTCAAGGGCGCCTCCCACAGGTGGTGGTGGGTGTCGACGAACCCGGGCGAGACGATCTTGTCGGTGCAGTCGAGGACGTCGCAGCCCGCTGGCGCCGCGATGTCGGGCTCGATCCTGGCGATGCGGCCTCCCTCGATGAGGACGTCTGCCCTCGTCGGCGTGATCTTGTCGGCATCGCCGTGGATGAGGACCGTGCCTCCCTTGAGCAGAACGGTGGACATGATGCTGGTGCAGGTTGGTGGTGGCGATGGAAGCAGCGCGCTGCGATCCGCGCGGGATATATACGAGGAACCAATGCCATCTGACGTACTCGCAGCGTTGGGCTGTGCTTATTGTTCAGCTTCAGCCCGGCGACGGCACCGAGAGTGGAGCCGGGACAAGCCGCGCCGGAGGTTTCAGCCCCGACGTCACCACGCTGGACGATGCAGAAGCCCCCTCATCTGCACAGAGCGCACATAGCGGCCATGGATATTGTTAAGCCCGCGCGCAGTCTTTTGTGCCGAGCTGGGTCTGTAAACCCGACGGCTTCGGGCCTCGCGATTACCGTATAAGCGCGATGGTGCACGGGCTGCGGAGAAAAGCAGGGCTATGGAACCCGTTGGCTCGGGAATAGCCGCAGGAGACATGGTACAATAAACTAACAAGGGAGCTTGGTTTCTTACATTGACCAGCCTGAGTTCAGAGGCCGGCATTACTTATACTCGTGCAGCACCAGACACCCGAGTGCTTCACTGCTGATGATGGCCACGTCATCGAGAAGGGCGACCCCCTAACGCCTATTGAGGAAAACTCGAAGCCGTTCGCAGTCTCTCAAGGTCCCCAGCCGCGCCACATTCGAGCCAATGAAGCTGCCAACCTGCGTGCTAGTCGCAATTGAAGTGAACGACGCCGCCTGCGGATCTCCCGCTGCCGGATCGCACCACCATGGCTCCCCGCAACAAAGCCGCTCAGCGGGTCTGCTGGCGTGGATACGAGAGCACCGAATCTTGAATGTCGTGCCCCTCGCCGTGATGAGCTGTTATTGCTTCCGAGACTGCCCTTGATGGTGCTGTCTGCACGTTGAAGCAGCCGGAGTCTATTGGGCTGTTTGAGAACAGAGACTTACACCGCAACCCATCCGCCATCATGCCTCCCCCAGACGCAGCGCAAGAGGCAGGGAATGAAGAGCAAGACGCAGAGAACGGCGAGCAGGTCATGGGCAACCAACAGCAAGACACAGACGACCAAGTTACAGACGATGAAGGCACAGACGGCCAACACCAGCCCCGCGTCGCCTGGCTCAGCAGCCCTCACCGCGCCCTCGAAACCCAGCTCTACACCTCCCACCTGCTCTCGACCTGCAACTCCCGCGCCTTCGAGTTCGCCGCGGTGCTCCTCCTCGCGTCCCTCTACCCATCCACGCTGCAGCCCCTGTCCGTGTACGCGCTCGCCCGCGGCGCCGCCGCCGTGCTGCTCGCCCAGCCCGTCGGCGCGTGCATCGACGGGGGCGACCGCCTGGCCGTCGTGCGCGCGAGCATCGTCGCGGG